>BGPR01000117.1:1272637-1335748 GCA_013235015.1 Araneus ventricosus | reverse complement strand
TTTTCTGTTACAGGGTTGCCATTACAGTTTCCAAGTGCGTTCACAACAGTCCATGCACCTATTCCAGTGGACCAAAGAACACACGAGGGGCGGTATGTGTGGGAGCCAAGACTTCACGCCGCGTTGTCGCACACCGGGAACAGGTAAATATATCCCTCGACTTGCTAATTAAGGCCTATATTAAAGAGAATATCCATCTTATTCACTCCGATCTCTTTTGTTTTCATCTAAGATGTGAGATAGACGAAGATGATTAATTTTAGACTTGATATCTATTAACATTTATAAAGATAAAATCGCTTAATCATTATCATCAATAACCATCATTAATATCGTTTAATCATGTTTATAGATACTTAGTATAACTTTAGAAAGATTAAAAGCTTCGTGATTGCTTTCATAATGAGCTCTGGCTCGTAGATTTTATCTCGCTATTGTGACATGTCAATCGCGAAATTGAAATGCGAGTCAACAGTTGAGCTTGATACAAGATTTAGGGTGGTTTAAGTTGGTGGTCCGAAAACGCATGGAAAGCTTCTGCTCCGTAAGTTTATTTAAATATGGATCACAGCACGCAAGAAAAAAAACCTACACGTTACTGTTACTGAAGACAAATTAATTGGTTGATACGTTATATATCACTGAGCTACAACAAAAATAAGATGAGTTCTCTCACTCCTCGATGGTGGGTATGGGTGGGAACAAATTAATAAGCAATTTCATAACCTAATAAATAATAATTGGAAGGTACAACTTTCAGCAGCAGATTAGTTGTATTGTATCTTAAATTTGTGGGTGTATAGTACTAGGTATTTCAATCCACATCTGAGTGAAATGTAATTCACTGTCGTTCATTATGCTTTCTGTGTTCTCGAAATGATGAGGACGTATTACAGCGCTGAAAAAACGAAATGCTCTATAGGATTTCATGAAACTAATTCCACTTTTCAAATGCAATGAAATTTCTGTCGAGAGTACCGGAAAAAACTTCCAAAAGAGACACTACTTGCATTGCATTTGGTTTGATGGATATGAAAATGCTCACAAACATATGGCAAGAACTGATTTAATGATAGAACATTTTCAGAGTAATGAAGAGCAAAAACATCGGAAATTTGAGAGAAAAAAAATTGTATTTCATTATCTTACAATAATCTGTGCTCTCATGTTTGGCAGTATAATTCCACAAGATAAATCTTTATGGCCAACTAATTTGCGCCCACTCTGTATAAGGTCAGCGTACGTAGCAGAAGATTATGCTTAAAGTAATCATTTTTGAATTTGTATTTTACGTTTTTATTTAATTTAATAATGCTGTTCTTCCAGAATCAATGCTGACGGAACTACAGCAAATTTACCTGATTTTTCTCATTTTGCTCCTCGACGAGACATTCCAAATGGCTATGCGGATTTTGCATCTCATTACAGGCTTAGTCCTTACATGGAGCAAGTCATTTCGACTCTGCATGGCAATTCGGCTATGGGCTCGCCTTTGGTTGCTGACGCCAGAGGTAAGTTCTAGCTGTTTACAGAATGAATAATGTAACCTGTGTTGTAGATGAATTACGCCTGAATCGTAACATTGGGTGGGTGATCTAAAAGTCAGGAAAAAGTTTAAAATTGACTACTCGAAAACTAATAAAGATAAAAAAAAATGCTGTTTGCACAGAACAAATGCAAATGAAGCCTTTTTTCCATCAGGTAATGAAATATTTTTGCCATTAGAGTTTTTATAATCTACCAACAGACGGTTTCAAATTTTGGAATATTTTTGGTCAGTACAGAACAATGAATTTGTCTTTTACCATCACGTATACCATGGATGAAGCGATACGCTCACAATTGCAGTGCTGGTACTTTCCTCATTCTTAAAATAAAGTTTAAATAAGTGAACTTTCTTGAATAAGGACAATTTTTCGACTTGTACAATACTGACTACTATTGGCTGCCAGAGCTGCTGTTTTCATACCGTCTGATAATTTGAATGATCTGGCATCCGTAACTTGACAACGTTCTCTGTTATTAAAAAACAGGGCTATTCCAGCATTAATTTTTGGCTTCTGACAAGAAAAAAAAATTCTTCATTTTCATCCGTTCTGTGCAAACAGCATCTTTATTTTTCCTATTCTTATTAGCTTTCGAAATATTAAAGTTTTTCCTGATTTTTGGATCACCCGATATACATTTTCGACCCTTAATCATATTTGTTTTAAAAACGTGAAATAAAAGCAAAAAATACTTTGCCAACTAGACGCCTCTTCGGGTCGCGAGATCGGGACGTAGATACCCCCCTCGCTACGCCACTGTGTCCCACCTTTTGTAACATATTTAACCCTTTCGCGTTCATTGGTTTCGCAGTGAAACCACACATTGAGCATTTTTTTACTGCACATGGGCGAAACGTAGCTTAATTTTTCGTTCATAAATTAAGAGCCAGATATATAGGCCAACTTATGTAAAAAATTCCAGTTCAATACCGTTAGTATTCCCAAAGATATCGGCATTGCAAGAGCTAAATTGCTTTTGATCTCTAAGAGAAACAAAATGATGAGGATTCTTGCGCAAATTGATATTTTTTTAAAACTGAATCTTCGAAAGTAATATTGAATTTTATAACGGCTGAATATCCTGAATACTAACGTATACTTATAAATTAAATACAAAATTTAAATTGCATTTCGATGATAACTTATTTGGAGGAAAAATAGCTCGTTCGTTCATTAGTTTCACTGTGAAACCACAAATTTCTTGAAAATAAAAAATGCTAAATTTTTTTCCTTTACATATTTATCATCAGCTATATGTCTAATACTCATTTTTGAAATAAATTTAATTTTTAAACTTGAAAGGGTTAAAAAGCACCCAGAACGAAATGACATTAACTGTTCGCAGTGGTCTCGAGGCAGTCTTAGGTTTGTGATAGGATATGACTTTCGGTGAGGATCGACTTGTTCACATTTAAACCTGTTGTGAAGGTTCAAACATCCTTATTATATGCATTTATCGTATATAAAAGAGAAAGTATTGTAATAGTCAAAGAATTTGACCACAGTTTTAAACCTTATATTTATTACTTAATATACATTGACGGAAAAAAAATCCCAACACCAAGAAAGAGTGCTAGATAAACGAAATTTGATATGCGTGTTTATACATCTGAAAGATGACGCCTATTCGAATTTCGCCCTAGACGCATAAGTGTGGAGCTAGTAGCGCCACTATGAACATGCAAATCAGGTTTGCTTTAAATAAGCACTGTAAAGCTCGTGAGCGTTATTTATCGTTGAGATTTGACGTAGTGAATTGATCTTAGTCAAGAATGCCTTTAAGAAGACGAAGAAGCTATTATCAACAGCTCACTGAGTTTGAACGAGGTCGTGTAGTAGGGCTATGAGAAGGTGGATTTTCTTTCCGCGATATTGCAGAAAGACTTGGCAGGAATGTATCCACTGTGCATGATTGTTGGCAGCAGTGGTCAAGGGAAGGTACTGCCTCAAGAAGACCGGGTTCCGGGCGGCCACGTGGCACTACTGAGGGGGGAAGATCGCCGTGTTCGGCGTATGGCTGTTGCGCATCGTACTGCGTCTGTGGTAGAATTTCGAGCTGCAGTTGACACCACAGTCACACAACGAACTGTTACAAATCGGTTACTTCAAGGACAGCTCCGAGCCAGACGCCCTGTAACGTGCATTCCACTGACTCCAAACCACTGCCGTTTGCGACGTGAGTGGTTTCAAGCTAGAGCTCATTGGAGGACGGAGTGGAGACCTGTTGTGCTTTCTGATGAAAGCCGATTCTGCCTTGGCGCCAGTGATGGCCGTGTGTTGGTTAGAAGGAGGCCAGGTGAGCGCCTGCACCCAACCTGTCTGCATCCTAGACACACTGGACCTACACCTGGAGTTATGGTCTGGGGAGCAATTTCCTATGGCAGCAGGTGCAGTCTCGTGGTTATCCCACGCACCCTGATTTGTACGTCAGTCTGGTGATTCAACCTGTTGTGCTGCCATTCATGAATAGCATTAAAGGGGGTGTTTTCCAATAGGATAACGCCCGCCCTCATACCGATGTTGTAACCCAACATGCTCTACAGAGTGTCGACATGTTGCCTTAGCCTGCTAAATCACCAGATCTTTCTCCAATCGAGCACGTATGAGACATCATTGGACGACAACTCCAGCGTCATCCACAACCAGTGTTAACCATCCCTGTACTTACCAACCAAGTGCAACAGGCATGGAACTCCATCCCACAAACTGATATCCGGCACCTGTACGACACAATGCATGCGCGTTTGCATGCTTGCATTCAAAATTCTGACGGTTACATCGGTTATTAATGTACCAGCATTTCACATTTGAAGTGGCTCTTCTCTCGCTTACATTAACCTGTGATCTTGAAACTTTAATCAATTCAATATGTTACCTAGACAAATGCATTGCCGAAATTTCATTACTCTACAGGGTAACAAAAAAGTATAGGGATCATTTTTGAAGGTTTTTATTTCGAAAAGTTATTACACAAATTCAGCGATGCTTCTCAATATGTCGACCTTCGGCATAATAGATTTGTCTACAACGCTTCGGCCATGATTTCAAAGCCCGCAAAACCACTCCCTGGGGGATTTTCTTCACCTCTTCTCTAATAACCTTTTGAAGGCACCTCAGCGTAGAAACTCTTCACTTATTCAGTTTGTTTTTCAGATGTCCCCATAGGAAATAGTCACATGGTGTAGAGTCAGGACTGTTTGGCGTCCATTGTTGCTTCAGGAATTGCACTTGCTGATCCGTGAAGAATTTCTGGGTGACCCTAGATGCAGGCGATGGGGCAGAATCCTGATGGAAAACAGCATCGCCATTTGGGTACAATTAGCAGTAATCATCCTTAAGAAAGGGCTTTAATATCTTCTGTATGTAATACTCAGAATTTATTTTGGCCCCAGGTTGCACAAACCATGGTTTGGTAACACCATTGGCGGAAATGCCCATTCAAACCATTATGCCCATGGGATGAGGCACCGTGGTTGACGGAGTCAAGTCTCGCCTGTTCTGGTCACGGATAAGATATTGAACTTTAGATTTAGCATTGGTATGGGATAGATAGATCCAAGCTTCATCAACTTTCGCCATCTGTCCTTAAAGGAGAAGCTTGTAGAGTGGCCATGAACGTTGCCTCCTAATCTGCACCGATCTCTCATTCAAGTGATGACACTTAGGTTTTTTTTATGACATTTTTTCTTTAAAGTATGTTTTAGTCGATAGCTTACAACTTGCTAGCTCAGGTTAAGAGCTTTAACCATGCTTGCCTGTGTTTGTGGATCCGGTTTCGATGCCATCTTCACAAGCCTCTGTAAATCTGATGCCTTCAATTTACTTTGACGTCCCTTTTTTTTTTTTTTTTTGAATCATTTTTCGTCGATCCGAGTTTTGAGTTCTTGATGCGGCTAATATGGTTGAGTGAAATCGCAATCGTTGTATAATCCCGTGGCTCCATCGAAGTTCTAAAAGTTCTTGTACTTGACAAATCAGCATTTGGTCAAATTTCTTCGAAGGCATTATTGTGATTTTATCGAACAGTATTGCAATCGAAAGCCTAGTAGCGGAGCTTTCGATCTGTATGCTGCATATGTAAAAAGGTTTTATAACTTTACTGGTAGATAACCACAAAAGTTATCCCTATAGTTTTTTGTTACCCTGTACAATAATGTTTTCTTCATGTTGGGATTTTTTTTCCGTCAGTGTATATTACTTAATATTTTAATTAATGTACATCAATACATATATGTTACAATATACATATTAATTATATATATATATATATATATAAATATAAACCTTTTATTTATTAATTAAAAATAAAATTTGACAATTTGATTTTGATGAATCTCACCGTTTTAGACGTTGAGATTCGTTTAGTGTAAAAAAAAAAAAAAAAAAAAACGTTTATTTCGAGAAACAAAACAAAAAAATACTGGAATTCCTCTGCGTATGAATGTTAACTCGATAACTAATTAATTTTTAGAAAAAACTGTTATTAGTGTTCTGAAGATATATATATATATATATATTAATTATTTACCTTATAGTTTTTCATTAATGTTTCCTGGCTATAAATATTATGGAATCTTAAAATATTTTCTTTTTCAAATTCACTAGCAGGTGCCGCCATGCGTATGGAATCAAAATTTAATTATATTGATCGATTTATTGATAATTTAGGTCAAAAATTTTTTAAATAGGGCATTGTCATCGAGAATACTCAATTGCACAGAATTCCCAAACTCTAGCACATGAGGAAGTGTGTGAGAAACCGGCTACAAAATTCCATCTTTTCAAACATGAAACAAATTAAATAATAAATCCAATTAAAAACAGTTTTTATAAACATACTTTTATTTGTGTTCTAAACAGCAGATTTTTTTTTACTTTAAATATTTTTTACTGAATGATCATGAGGTCTAGTGTTTCTCGAACTCATTACCATGTGGCGATATTTGTATGGGATCAAAATTTAATTTACAATCTATTTGTCTGTCCTGTCTATATATATCTGGACACGGCAACTTAAAACTACAGCGAGCTAGATAAAGATAGTTTATACCAGAACTGAACGAAATCGGTTAACGAGAAAATGTATTGTCCAAAAAATGCATACTCGCTTTTCTTCACCATACGAAGAAGTTAAACACATAACGCACCATATTGTCAGGGCCGTCTTAATAAATTTGAGCGCTCTGGGCTAGAATTATTTGGCGCCCTCTCAGACCCTTACTAGGAATATGAGCGCTTGTGGCACAAAGAAAATACCTACCTATTAAATAATTGAGAAGCAAAAAAAGTTCACCTGTTCTCTGATAAATGCCTCATAATGTGGCAAATCTCGGCCTTTTTATATTTGAAATTATAATTAAATTATTTTTTGGTTCAAAATCAAAATAATATCTGTACAATAAATTTGTAGGTGCTCTTGAATCAATTGTGCCCCTGGGCTACATAACATAACACAACAGCATACCCCCGAACCCTGTCGGTTGGATGGGTACTGTATTACCGCCACGAGAAAAACCCTAGACACCAGACATGCCTGTGGCGGGTGTTATGGAAACGGGATTTTCCACTGCATTTTGGGTGTGAAGGAAAGGGCTTTATTTCATTTGGCGCAGAAAGAAGTCTCTTTTCGCTTTGTGCTACGGTCGAAAACGATTTCTCGCCTTACTAAGCTTGCTTAGTTCGCCAAATATTGTGGTTGATTTTATACCAGTTTACCTCCTTTCTTCGATTCGTCTACTTGCTGCAACCCTGTCCAGGGGTTTTCTCCTGTGGTAGGACAATATGTGTGAAACTTTATTGAAAAGCAAAAAGCATAAAAAAATTACATCAAGAGATATAAAAATACATAAAAGGGAACTAAACTATATATAAACAGAGAAGAATATAATGATGCATAGAGAGTTACAATCCGAATAAAATATAAAATATATACAAGAGGAGTTATCAGATGAGTGCAGTGAAAGGGTAGAATGTTACCTCAAGTTACATTGTTTCATACAGTTGCAGCTCCATGATTCGGGGTTGTTAGTAGTGTTCGATGCGATGATAAAGAAAAATAGATCATTACAACCGAATACATTGATTATTATTGTCGCAACCTTCCCAAAGATTGTGGGACTGTTTCTTGCGTCTGTCTAGTTACTTTTACTTAGGGATCGCTGAAATATTAACTGAGAATTGTTACTCCAGGGTGAATTCTTCAAATGAATTATACGGAAAAAGATTTGGTGTTGGCTGGTTGCTGTTCTTAGCCCAATTATCCCAATGGATAAGAGGGCCCAGCATATCGTGGAAGTATAACAGAGTCGAGAGGACAACATTCTCATTTGTATTGGTTTGATGAAGAACATATTAGCATATATTAGTCGTATTTAGTAAAATATTCTTGGCACATTCACATTTTAAAAAAAACCACTCTTCTGCGATTAAAACTGACCGTGTTATGAAAACTTGAATTTTGATATTTTAGGCCGACCAGCGGCCACCTCAAGGAAGCGTTCTGCATTGATTTGTTAGCAGCCATTGAAATGGTCTATAATAATGATATTTAAAGCTTCATAACTCGGTCAGTTTTAGTCACATAAGTGTGGAACATTTTGTTTAAAATGTTAGCGTGTCAAGAATCATGACTAACGGGACCGGGGGAGTGTATGAAAATTTAGATATCACAGTTTTTATCGGCAGTACATTTATTGACTCAAACAACATATATTATAATTCTTTACATCATTTAGAGCATTTTCCCTAATGGAAATAAATGCCTAACTCTAATAGTTTGGAAATAAACTATTGGACCACGATTACAGTGGACAACCCTGTATATTCATCTAAGGTTAGCTTAATAGTACAACTTTAGGGCCACGGTTTATTTTGTCCCACCTTGTCTGACTGGGACACATTTCGTACCCAAACTGAGTGATTTACCCTACTTTGTTGCTAAACAAACAGATTATCTGAAATTCTTGTTTTTAGTTCATGGTCCCTCGTTTACTTTTTCCTCCCAACTATCAAAAAAGAAATGATTGTTTTTTCTTTCTTTTTTTTGATACACATTTGTTTCTTTTCTTTGAAAATAATGTGTTTTTTTTTGTTCAGCAATTGTCACCAAAATTTACTTCTTACAGTTCCGCTATCCATGGATTACCTTCAGCAAGTTTCGATGTTGCACCAAAGAAATTTACTGGATGTGCACAACTCTTTACAAGCCAATGCGAATGCTGGAACTGAGTTACCTCTTGGCCTGGACGGTAAGATATTCCACCGTAACTACTATCTATCTGTGACTAATTTGCAACGGCAATCTATAACTTTATCAGAACTTATGTCTATTCTATTTTTGCAGTCTTGTTTATTTTTACGAGTTTTTTGTATAGCATTTTTGTTCTTCTCTTTTCATTTACGCTTGTGTTTAAAACTTTACTAATTGAATTCTTACATCATTCAAATTTTAATAGTTTTATTACATTAGTATCAAATTGTGAGTTGAAAGCATTTTATTATATACTAACCATCTTCAGCAATCATCTTCGTCGTTCGTACTAAATGCTTGAGATTGATCATCATCGAAATTCTCTCTGCTTTAAAAGAGAGATTTTTAAAATTTAGCAATCCGCCTTGTTTGCATTAACATGTTGTCTGCCAACTACAAGATAACTCGAGATTGTTAGATTTCTTCGAAATAGACGTGGTTGTCAACGTGTAAACTGTTTACTGCATTTGATTTCAGTTTGATTGTGCTTAAAATTGTCGCTTTGTTATATAATGAGTTGATGAAAGGTAAAACAGTTAATCCATACGTGTTGATTTATCAGCGCAGAAATTATTCATTAATTCTTACTCGTTTTATACTTTCTAGAAGTACATATTTTCAAGAAACAATTCTTTAAAAGGATCAATTCACAGCGTTACGTGGTACACGCTTAAGCGTGCCGCACAAATTTGGGAATACAATGCTCTTCTTGCAGGAGGGAAAAGGACGTGACATTACAGTGCAACTACGTGCTCTTGGCGTTCACCATATATCTGTAAATTGAGCTCTTTATTGTAAATAAAATGCCCTAGCCTGATATAC
Organism: Araneus ventricosus; assembly: GCA_013235015.1. Lineage (NCBI taxonomy): Eukaryota > Metazoa > Arthropoda > Arachnida > Araneae > Araneidae > Araneus > Araneus ventricosus. The sequence goes on along the minus strand of BGPR01000117.1, from coordinate 1,326,130 downwards.
CGTATGACGACCGGCCTACTTATAAGGGTGTAAGATCCATAAGGCCGCTGGAAAGAAAATTCCCCCAACAAGACATTTTTAGAATACTTGAAATCCGTCCATCCGCTTGAAATGAGGTCAATTCATGATAACGTGATAAACCTAATGTGGTTAGAGCCAATTCAAATTTGAAATCTTCTGCGAATCGTGCTGGTGTTGCTCGTAACAGCAAGAATAATTCTTTTGCTGATTGAAGCGATTATTTATTTTTTGCTTCATATTTCCGTCTGTTTTGCCTCATATTTCCATCTGTTATATAATTCTAATTCGTAAATCTACTATGGTAACGCTCGTATATCGAACTCTAATTAAGTTTATTATATTTAATTTGTCCTGAATTGTAATTGATTGTTAATAGTTTTTCGTTATAAAAATTGCTTGGAATGCATGGTATTGTTGCGTCATACTTTACTTACCATGAATACTTTTTCGTAGGATCTCAAGTAAGTAGCCCTAAGCCAGGTGTTCGTCATGGTAGGAAAAGAGCATTGTCTAGTTCTCCTTATTCTGACTTCGATATCAACTCAATGATTAGGTTTTCTCCCAGTTCCTTAGTCTCTTTCATGAATGGCTCTCGAAGTTCTAGTGCCAGTGGTTCCTATGGGCATTTATCAGCAGGTAAGTCATAAATCATCACCACCCTATAGTTGTTTTTTCTTCAGTGTTGATACCTCTGCGAGATAATTTGAAATCCATTTATTTACATTCGAAAAAGATGCATTACTATGTGTCTTAATGTTAATTTATTCAGTTACGAATAACAATCCATTTTAGTGTTTCTGCGGTAGCATTTCTGATATAAAAAGTGGAATAAATTATTATAATAATCTGTATACCAAGCAGAAAATTTCAGCTCTGCGCGGTTTGCGCTCATTCTAATAGATAATCCAAGCTTTCTTCGTTCTTTTCTATAGTCAGCCAGTGAGAATATATTTTCGCAGTTCCTAAGTGCTTATATGTAAAAACAAAGAAAGAAATTAAAAAAAAGGGAGTGAGAGAAATTTAGTCATAATAAACTTTGTAGATTAAAAATTAAATTTTTCATCAATTTCGTTTACTGTATTTAATTGATATCCGTCTTTGGTATCCAGTCTAGCCCTTTTTATTTTTTTATTTATATTTATTTCCTACTTTGACCCAGCTTACAGCTCTCTGTGTTTATGATTATTTCTAATTTTAGTTACATTATTTCTAAAATTGGTACTCCTCTAAAATATAAATAAGTTATTGTATTTCCAGTAGATGGCGCCACGTAAAATCTTCGAAATTTCTACCCGCCATGGTTCGACTTCATACTAACCATAAGTTTGAATAAAATGAGTAATATAATGAATAATAATAATAAATTAAGTAGAAATTTTTGATTGTGTAATATTTTTTATTAAAAATTAAGACCGAATTATTTTTTTAATCTTTACTCATGTTCTTCCAAATAAAAACTAGATTGCAATTAAAAATTCAAAAAATTAACATTTTTAGTACTATTCACAGAATTGAATTCTTTTTTAATGTCTCACTTTGTTACGTACCTTATATCATAAACTTTTTGCACCAAGTTTATAGAGAATGCCCCTTTTTTTATGAAAGAAATCGCCACTTTTTATTTTCTTTCTTTAGGTTCGTTAAGTCCAGCGATGGGTGTATCTCCGCCAGCTGTTCTTCCTCACTTTCATCAACTTCATCACTTAATGCGTCAAGGCTTAACATCCCCTTTTCTTTTACCTCCTTCTTCGAGTTTAGGGCAGCAGCCCATATTTCCGGGACATATGCCTCCTCCTATGTCAAATAAAGTGAAGACAACATTCTACACAGGAATGCAAGATAAGGTACTCAAATATTTCGATGTTCTTAAATTCAGTAACCGACCAAAATATTAATATGTCAGCACAGGACCGTACCGAGGTTACCACTGCGCCACTGGCAGAACTGTCAAAGCTGTACATTTTTGTTGATTTTTCATTCACTGTATGATCCCCTCCCCCAGTAATAACAATCTTCCTGCGATTTTTTTCTACACAGATTCAAGACGTTTTATAATTGAGGAGCAAACATTCAAACCGTGTTTTCTCCAAAAAAAGAAAAAATGAGTTAGTGATTTTTCTTTGAACTCAACATTAAATAGTACAAATTTATACTATTATTTTCAACTGAAACAAGTTTTATCCCATTATAAACCTACTTAGAAAATTGAGGTTTCAATCAAAAAGTGCTTCCTGCAGATCTTGTTTACTGTTTCCTGAAAAATAGTATCCGAAGGAGAAAGCATGGTTTGAATGTTTGCTCCTCAATTTTGTAAGTAGTGTAGCATCAGACCTTAGTTATTTACAAAAAGAAGTTGCTTAGCCGTACATAAATTTTGAAGAAGTCTCTTGCCAGCTTGAAATATTAATTCAATTCCAATTATTCACATTTCGCGCGACAGTCTGTGCCTCGAAAGCCGCATTTAGCTATAGTATTGGAAATATAAGACTGGAGATTGAAATTTCGTTACAGTGGGTTTAATAGAAATGTTATATTCCTGAAAATGATATTTTAATTAGGTATATTGATGAAAAATACTGCGCACAACAAATTAAACGTATCACTGCAGTGAATAAATTACGATTTGTACGTATTATCTGAGATATTTAGTTTATACATAATTTTTAATCACCCACATAAGGCTTATTCTTGAATTCTTTTTCAGTTGCACAGCGAATTGTAACTCTTAAACCTTTCAAGTTCACTACAAGTTTCGTTTTTAAAATTACTAAATTTATTTCAAAAATGAGTATTAGACATGTAGCTGATCATAAAAATGTAAAGGAAAAAGAATTTAGCATTTTTTGTTTTCAAGAAATTTGTGGTTTCACAGTGAAACCAATGAACGGTAACGGGCTATTTTTCCTCCGAGTAAATTATCATCGAAATGTAATTTTAATTATATATTTAATTTATAAGTATACGTGAATATTCAATATATTCAGCTTTCATAAAATTCAATATTACTTTCGAAGATTCAATTTTTAAAAATATCAGTTTGTACAAGAACCCTTATCATTTGGTTTCTATTAGAGATCAAAAGCAATTTACCTCTTGCAGTACCGATATCTTTGTGAATACTAACGGTATTGGAATTTTTATATAAGTTGGCCTATATATCTGGTTTTTAAGTTATGAAAGAAAAATTACGCTACGTTTCGCCCATGCGCAGTAAAAAAATGCTCAATGTGTGTTTTCACTGCGAAACCAATGAACGCAAAAGGGTTAAATATTGTTTTTTTAAGGTATCCGACTGGTTTAAAATCGTCGTTTTTGATGAAATTATCAAAAAAGAAATTATGACTTAATTTTGTAGCCTGTTTAAGCAGCTTTCTAAAATTGTCTCACTTTTTACTTTACGTGAATTGCAAATGGAGTTACAGCTGTTTTATTACCGAACTGTAAGAATTATTTTAAGTTCCATGAAAACTTTAAATGCGTTTTCTGAGAAATGGTATTTTTGAGGAAAACTGTCGACCGTAACAATGATTTCTCAGAACGTTATTGAAATATTGATATGAAATTTTCTGAGAGTGTTTTCTGTAATACGCTTGATGTTTTGCTCTAAAAACTAAGGTCAATTTAAAAATCAAGTAATATTTTTAAGTGTTTAAATATAAACGAAAAGCATTTTTTATGAAAAATTACCAGTTTAGTAACAATGTTCAGCTATATCTCAAACCTATTTTGAAGTACAAGAATTATTTTAGAGCATAACACAGATAACTGTCATAAAAATGTACTCCTACAAGGATTTATGCATATTTAGAATACGATTTTGTCTATGGCTGTTAGCGTAAGGCAAATATTTTAGTCATTTTTCTTCAAATTTCTCAATTTTTTAAAAAATATTATTTTGAAAGCTTAACTTTACAATATTTTCATAGTTTTAAAGCATATTCAGTTGAAAAATAACATTAAAAAAATATATATAAGTTATTTTTCAAAAAAATGTCTCCGAACACAGTCGGATACCTTAAGTCATTTTCCCGCCCCCCCCCTCCTTTGTCTGTCCCCTTAGCGGAGGCCAATCTCGCCACCCCGTCGTTACGGCCCTGTGCGAGCATATTTTAAATTCTGTTACATATTCTCGTGTCATTTTAAAGTTTTCGGTCATGCAGCCCATTTAGAAATTTTACAACCATTCTTCACATTTTATACTTCAATACAAAGAATTTCATTTCACGAATTTCTGTTTCATAAATTATTGGGCATGAATTTAAAAACCAGCACGCTCCATAAGTTTGAGCGTACATTGACCAAGGATAGGATTTCTTCAACTATGAGGGCGCCTGGGTGAAATTTAGAGTCATAAAAAAACAAAAGGGGATTTGGTCGAATTCATTCATGTTAGTATAACAATATAGTTACGAAAGCCATTTGAGCTTTTGGAAATTATTTAAAGTTGTCAAATATATAAATGACATTAAATTTCTCTTAAATTACTGTTAATTAATACTTGATTTTTTTTTTTTTGAAAATTCCCCTGTTTGTCTCTGCACTTAGAGTTGTACCAATTGAAAATAGATCAGCTTGCTTTTTTAAATATTTTTCCAAGCTAACAAGCATCTGAGTATATAGTTCTTAGCTTATGTAGCGAAGCTTATGGTGGCTTTTTCTACTGATGGTAACAGAAGCATCAAGAAGCATTGTACGAGAGATTAAAATCATTTATATCCGAAAATGATTTATACATGTGTTAAATCTTTTAAAATAATAAGATATAAATGAATTACTATGGGAAAGGAAGTTAGGAAGGCAGCACACACTTATGTTCTCTAGTTAGAAACTTATAGGTTCAGTTCCAACCAGTACTATTTCATAGACTATATTAGCACCACAGCTAGTAAAAGAGTGCTTAGTAAGGAAAACCTAAAACAGAAACATAAATATTTTTATATGTATTTCTTAATGATAATAAGTGCTCATGCTTTGATTTGCAAAGTTACTGAGCTCAGAAACATTGTTCTTCAATTGCTTAAATACTGTGCGCTTTGCCAACAGGATTCTGTGCTCAACAACAACGCTTCTTCAGACAACTTGACAAATCATGCTAGTACTGGTAAACATTCGAAGGATTCAAGAAGTTCTGCCACCCGTGGTTCTGGGGATGGTGCAGCAGTGGACGAGGACAAAGATGCGACGTCCGACATCAAAGACGAACCAGGAGACTTCATTGAAACAAATTGTCATTGGATAGAATGCGAACGAGAATTTCCTACTCAAGAAGATCTGGTGAAGGTAATATAGTTCATTGTTAAGAACGATATGATCTAATTCACAATTTATTAATTTCTTATAATTAAATAGGACTGGTATTTTCGTCAGCCATCCAAGAGTGACCCCATATTAGTACAAACCGGCGTCAAGATGGTAATATGCTGATTCCAATTAGTACTGTTATATTTTGGCAAATTATAAACACGTACTTGTATAAGTCTCAGCGCCACTCTAAAGTGATGTATTTATTTAAACCTTTTCGGACCGGTGATGCCAAATGACATCATCCGAGTAATTTGCTTTTAATAATCAACAAATGGCCATCATTTGCACTCATATTGGACTTACATTTTCCTAGATGGCAATATGATCGGGATACAAATGAGAAATGAACAAAATATATCACTATGTTCACATATTAATTAATTATATTATTCATTAGCTATAATTATTTAATTAATTATTATTTCTTTACTAACAATAAAAAATAATAATTTGGGCTGGGGAGGGTTAAAAAAATTCTTCAACATACTAAAGCTTTCGTTTGATTGTCATTTCAATACAGAGCCTCGTTTATTATTGCTTTAGCTCAAACATGGAGAAAAATGCATAACGAATGGCACTGAGCCAAAAAACGCTGAAGTAACATTATACATATGCTTCGCATTTAACAACAAAAAACGCCACTTTAAGGGTTTGTATACGAAAGTTTTATATTTATTTGGAATCGAACTTGTTAAACAAAATTTATCTAAGAACTTTCTTTCAAACGTCTTCAGTTTTTGCACAGCTTTATTCAGTAGTATACTGACCAAGGCACCGCCTTCTCCTACATCTTAACAGCTGGTGTGGAACTTCGCAAAGGTGTTGCCTGCTTCGGTATAGTCCTCGTTATCCGACCACAATTCAAAATGACGAAGTTCGTGGCAAAATAGCTCTCGTGCAATTTCAAAACGGAAGGTTTATATAACTAACCTAATCTTCCGTATCTTAAACAGAATATTTTTGTATTGATTCTTAAATTTCGTTTTTGTTGATTCCAGCATATATGCCAGGATCATATCCACAGTAACAAGAAAGCGTTCGTCTGTAGATGGAAAGATTGCTCCAGAGAAGAAAAGCCATTTAAAGCCCAATACATGCTGGTTGTTCATATGCGCAGACATACTGGAGAAAAGCCTCACAAATGCACGGTAAGCCTTCACGTATCATTTTTTTAGTGATCTAGAACATTATTTTTAATTACTACAATTTTTTTCTATTTTAGTGCTAACTGCTTTGTTCGCTTTCGAGAAACTTGTACTTTAAATTCACTTCACGCAATAATTTTTTAACGAGAATTGAACAAAATAACCTTCATTGGACAAACTATTTCCTCGTTTTATGTGTATATTAGCCGTCATTTTGGAATATGAATCGAAAAAATCAATGTGAAATATACTAATTTCTGCAGTGCATTTCAATGATTTGAGACACGTGCATTTGGTGAATATCACAAACAATTGCATGTGTTATGTTTTATTAGATTATAAAATGAATCGCGCAATTTTTCGAAAATTTAGTTTGTTTGATTGTTGAATTGTATAAAATAAAAATTTCTACGTTACACAAATGCCCAACTAAGCCACTTTTTGAAAAGCTGGCTTTAAATATTATGCAACATTGAAACTGGAAGAATATGGAAAAAGGGCACGTAATCGATCGCAAAGAAAAAAACACAGGCACCAAGATATTTATTTAAAAATATTTTTTTTCTCAATATAACATTAAATTGGAAATACCCAGACCACAGTATACAACAATGACTAACTGTTCGTTTCAGTTATAGGAGTGTAGAGACGTAACTATGGAGTTTATGCTTTAGCACTTCCCTGAAAATATGGCGATCAGAATGTTTCCTTTAGGATTACTAAGTTGGCATATGTAAGAAACTAGCATTTTACAGCAGATTTACACCATTATGCTAAAGAAACTTCATTGTTTTTGTAAATGAAGGTTATGTGTAGAATGTGCTGTATATTTTTATGCATTGGTTCGTTAAAAAGTATGTATTCATTGCTAATTTTTATATTAGAGCGTAATTTTCTTTGAATTGGGACGACCTTTGATAACCAGTCTTAAAGGAAAGGTCTTGTCCGTAATGAGTGACCCCCATCTGGCCATGCTGCACTGCCACCGTATGTTCATACGAGTGATAACTCGTTATTAGCAAATGGGCAAAGGTGATATTCGCAGTGGCGTATCAATGGGGGGGACAGAGGCGTATAGATTCCCAGGGCGCCAGTCTTCGAGGGGGCGCCGTAGAGACAAAATATATAAGTGTGTTTATGTAAATTAAATATATATATTTAATTTTAATTAATATTAAATTATATATATATATATAGAGAGAGAGTATAAATCGCAAAATGATAGATTTTAAATGAAAAACGCAATTAAAGCATAATAACGTTTCTTCAAGGGATGAAGTTATTGTGAATTGCTAAAATATAAAAAGTTTGACATTTTCTTGCAATCAGTTACGCTGTAAGGCCCAAAACACTGATTTTCATCCATAATGTTAAACCAAAAACAGAGAGAGAGGAGTTTTGAAAATTAAAACCAAAAGTACGATGTGATATAACATTAGAGCAAAGTAAGAATAAATTTTACGTACCAGAAGGTTGGATGTTGACGTGGCGGCGTCTGCGGAGGGTCACGGTGCAGACCGGCGTTGAAGGGGTGTTAACTGGATATCGAGTTACAAGTTTCGCTCTTAACTTTGGCTGCTGCCAGGACAGTGTAGTATGTTGTGAATGATGAAGATTAAATAGAACAGCGATAACGATAGAAAGCGTAGAGAAATAGTGGAAGAAATCAATAAAATGAAAAACCAGTGAAAAATGTCTAAAAGATGCGTTTTCGAGGTAAAATATCCGACCTTATCGACTTGAGTGACCCTACTGCGAAGATATACTTCGCGTCGACATCGCTCTGATAACCAATCTTTTTAGACATCTTTCACTGGTTTTTCATATTTTACTGATTTCTTCCACTATTTCTCTACGCTTTCTATCGTTATCGCTGTTCTATTTAATCTTCATCGTTCCCAACATACTACACTGTCCTGGCAGCAGCCAAAGTTAAGCGCGAAACTTGTAACTCGATATCCAGTTAACACCCCTTCAACACCGGTCTGCACCGTGACCCCCCGCAGACGCCGCCACGTCAACATCCAACCTTCTGGTACGTAAAATTTATTCTTACTTTGCTCTAATGTTATATCACATCGTAATTTTGGTTTTAATTTTCAAAACTCCTCTATCTGTTTTTGGTTTGGCATTAGGAATGAAATCAGTGTTTTGGGCCTTACTGCGTAACTGATTGCAAGAAAATGTCAAACTTTTTATATTTTAGCAATTTACAGTAAATTGATCCCCTGAAGAAACGTTATTGTGCTTTAATTGCGTTTTTCATTTATACTCTATCATTTTATGATTTATACTCTATCTACCACAGAGCTTCGGAATGGTATATATATAGGCCCCTTTCACCCCTGCTACGCCACTGAATAGTCGAGTTCTTTCGAGATAGCTGAGGCGCGTGGATAATGGTAAATGACCTAAGCCATGTGAAATTTGAGTTGAGTCGACCCCGCAATGTGTGTAAGAGAAAGTGTCCTGCAGAGTAATGGAAAGGACCCAGAGTGTGGGATCGATTAGATGAACTGGAGAAGATGATTAGATATTGGTGTGTTAGATATTGGTTTGGCAATTTTTATAAGTGTTATAAATAGTATCTTACATGAGATTTCTTTTCTAATAAAAGAATATCTAAAGACCTTCATTCATTATTGGACGAAAAAATTAACAATTTACGCTTCCCAAAAACATCTTTTAAAGACGGCTCAGAATACTTATTTATGCAGCATTTTAAATTTCAGTTCTTTTAACCGAATCTTCAGATTCGCATGTATATTAGAATTATCTTACCCAATATAATTATCTTATCTTTGTTATATTACCCAAAAAATAAGTTTTTTTTTATTTCTCTTTTTCAGTTCGAAGGGTGTTTCAAGGCTTATTCCAGATTAGAAAACCTAAAGACCCACCTTAGATCCCACACAGGAGAGAAGCCTTATCTGTGCGAATTTCCTGGTTGTACGAAAGCATTCAGTAACGCATCCGACAGAGCAAAACACCAGAATAGAACTCATTCAAATGCAGTGAGTAATGAAAAATTAGGAATAATTCCATATTTTCCTTCTAATTAAATTCTAGGCGCAAGAAAACGTAAATGTTAATTATGAAATTAATTATTTTATCTTTTAAATACTAGTTAAAATTTTATATTAATCTTTTTACCAAATAACATTGAAAATACGTAGATAATTTTAAAACAGGATTGGTTTAATTAAAGCTAAAAATCATTTAGCTTTAGTATTCTACTTTATTAATAATTCGATCTATTAATAACTTTATTAATTTATAATATTGTAAAATACTCCGCTCGTATCGATGCTTCAGTCATTTAACCCGGGGTATCCTCAACTTTTTCCTCTCGCAATCGCCTTTCGGGTGGAACAAATTCTTGCCATCCCGGTTCTGTCATTATAGCAACCCCAAAGTTGAAGAGTACATGAGAAAATTAAATATTAAATAATGATAAATAAAATTCAATTCAATTTAAAATAGGCGATTAGTAAATTTTAATGTAACCTTTTAAATTAAGATTATTCCTAAATAATTTTTTATTACAAATGCTGAAGAATCTTAATCCTACAACGACAATTCGGACGGTTTCGAACGCTCAGATAATTTTCAATTAAAGACGGAGAATGCTGGTCTTGAACGTACCACTAGTTTTGAGTTGATGGTTTCTATTCTATTATATTTCTATTCGACCATTCACCAATGCTTAAATTGAAGCTATAAGGAAATCCGCTGTATATACAAAATGCCGTAATGACATTAGGCACGAGATCATGGGACGGCGATCAAAATGGCAAAGTTCTACTGGACGGAAGTTGGATTTTTACAGTATAAAAACTCTGAAAAAATTACTTTATTCTCCTGCATTTCTTTTTCCCCTTTAATAACTTGTCCGAGCTAAAATACAAATGTTTTTGTTTCAGAAACCTTATGTGTGTCGAGCCGAAGGTTGCACCAAACGTTACACAGATCCGAGTTCTCTAAGGAAGCACGTGAAAACGGTCCACGGGGCTGAATTCTACGCGAAGAAGAAGCATAAAGGTGAAGATCCAGACGGAAGTTCTCGCCGGTCGAAAGAAAATCACAGCCCCCGAGATAAAGGGAAAAATGAAACGTCGCAGAATGCTACGGATGCTTTCAAGCCTTCTACAGAGAGGCCGCCCACAGCCACACTCAACGTGAAGGTATATTTTATTCAAAGCTAATCAGAAGAAGTTGACCTCTATTATTACCTCTGGAGGGAGTGTAATGAATATTATTATATTCGATTTTAAAAGAAAAAAGATGAAATGTTCTCCTCTCGACTTTCTCGTATACTTCCACAATATTTGTGTTTAGCTTCGTCGAGTGGTGAACAAAATCGAGTATTTCCTCTAGACCTCCTCGCGATGAACGATTGAGTACAAAATTCGATACAGATCTACAATGTTAGTGTCAAGGGCATATACTAGATTTCGTTTATCTACCGTGTGCGTCATAAATTCGTGCAAACTTCAAAAATTCATGATAAAAGAAGTAATTCTTGGAAAAATTTCGGTGTGCGCAAATATGATCAAAAGGACTTTGGATTTGTTTTCCATGTATAAAAAAAATGATTCCAAAAGTAATCGAAAGATGGCGCTCACACGTCATACTGAGGCGTTTTATGCAAATCAGGCCAACAATAAACACTTTGCTGGAAATGGATTCGTCATTCGATCCCGGCAGCATGCTATCGTTACCAGATCGAGCGTTGCTGGTTAAACTTTTCTACAAAAATGGTGAATCCACGATTATTGCATTGCGAAAGTTTCGCACGGAGAAAAGACTAAAGGCGCAAAAAAGCCCTACTTCATTGAATGGGATACTAAATTTAGGAGTAATTTTTTTTATACATGGGGAAAAAATCTAATTGCCCTCTGATCATATCCGCACAAACCGAAATTTTTCCCGAGCATTACTTCTTTTATTATGAATTTTTGAACTTTGCACGAATTTATGGCGCACCCGGTATTCATGTTTTTGAGATATCATGTCTATACATACACACAAATAGACTGGCAGCCTACGATTTGATTCAAAATTTGACACAGATCCACAGTTTTAATTTAAAGATTACATTCTGAAGTTCATTCTCTAGCTTATTCCATTTTTGAGTCCTCGCGTTCACATCATACAAATACATACAATTTGGTCCAAAAATTTGACACTGGTTCACAATTATATTGATAAAACCATATGCTATATTTTATCTATCTAGATTGTTACATTTTTGAGTTATCGTGCTGGTCATCGTAAGATGGACAAACAGATTTTCTCTGGACCGATTTCACTAAGAATATGATATAAATCTACAATTTTGTCGTTAGACAGCATACCAAATTTCATCCTTCTAATTTATTGCGTTTTTCAACTCTACACGCACGGACAAAAAGACGACAATTCCAAAAATGATTTTTCGAATCGGGTAGGTCTGAAACGTGTATATTCATTCAAATCTCGAGGTGATTTTTTTTGAAGATTACAATACTGTCTCTTTCTACGTTTCTTACACCAGAAAGTAAAAATTTCCATTTGATATAGTCAGTAAGAATTTATGTTGACATTACGGAGACAGCTACTCGGTGTATCATTATGGCAGCTGATTGCATGAATTTAATTGTGGATATTATCCAATTTTATTTGAAAAGAAATTAGATTGCATATTTTATACTATATGACTTTTCCGATGAAATTCAATATTTAATAAATCGCTGATAAAATTTTTTCTCCTCCTTTTTTTTCAAAAGCTTAATTTTCTTACATGACTCAGCTCTTGAGAAAATAAACTTTTAAAAAAATTAGATGCTTACCAAAAAAGTTCAAAATTTACAATTTTACGATACAGACTCTACATCTTTATTTTTTCCCCACATTAAAATATCATTAGCTATATGAAAAGCTGTATAATGAAAGATTAGAATCTATTTTAAATGTTGTGTTTTACCAAATTTCTTTTCAGAAATACTGAGTCAGTTTAGTTATATGAACGTCCTGTTTTGAAGAAACACGAGAGCTATTTTGGGACAGACCTCGTAATTTTGAACCGCGGTCAGATGACGACGACGACACCTGAATTGATACCCCTTTCCAAACTTCCGCACCTCACTAACGGGAGGACGTTTGACTCACAACATATGTTTCAGAAATATTGGGCCGCGATGGCCTATTAAGAAATTATCGAAGCTATAGGATCCCAAATCCGAGACCAAATTCCACCGAAGATCTGCAGTGCATGTGGGCCTGATTCACGGTAAGACGTCCATAGTGTGCCAAACAGTCTCACTCTGGTGTGGTGTCTAAGTCTGGAGAGACAGATGCCTGATCAGGTGTCGTCACCATCATGAGGCCACTGTTTAAAGTTATGACATCTATACCAAATAGCCCTTGTATAGGTTAAAAACGGGACTTTTTAATCTAAGACATCAAATCTATAGATGAATTCTGTTTATCAAAATAAAACTGGTCGGTAAAAAGACCTGGTTCACCGCTAAACGCCCGGGGTGCACCAAACGTTCTCACTTTGGTGTAGTGTGGAAGTCTGGAGGGAGAGATGTACTCAGGTATCGTCGCCATCATCGCGCCATAGATCAAGATTATGAGGTCTGTAGCTCTTGTGTAGCTTCAAAATGGGACTTTTTAACCTAACATGTACTTCTCAGTAGGATTCTATTTAGTAAGAAAAACCTGGACGTTTAAAAGACCTGATGTAAAACTCCCGTGGTGTGACAAATATTCTCACTTTGGTGTGGAAATATGGAAAGAGAGAGAGAGAGAGCTGCTTAGGTGTCATCATTATCATTAAGCCACAGCTTAAAATTAAGATGTCTGTCCTCAGTAACCTTCGTTTTGCTTCAAAACGGGACTTTAATCTAACATAACAAATCTTCCGAAAGGATTCTATTTAGCAAAAAAGAACTTCATGCCATCATCCATATATTATAATTTACTGTAAGATGAACTGTTTATTTTTTACCCTCAGGAGCAAGATCAGCAGGGAACAACAGTCAATGGAACTCCTAATGGTTTATGTTCAGAAACTCTTCACCAACTGGTGGGCGATGTGCCTATTAGCGACAATTGTGTTTCTACCACAAGTGGATTGGGCGAAGTTTTTGATGGAGACGCTCAGCATTGGGAAATAAATGGATCCGTCGATGGGGAGGTAAGTTATCACGCTGTTTACTTTGCACACATGCTGAATTGGTGGCATTCAGTTAGCCAGGCTGATTCATGAAGACTTGTATAATTCGTGATCAATCAACTGCTTCAAATAAAGCAAAAAATTATTTTTTCCCTTCTGCAACACAGTTCTAAAGTTTTTTCAGAGTGGTTTAGTAATAGAAAAACTTTCAAGAATTTCTCATGTCATCCACCATAACTTATAAATATTTAAACGTTTAATTATGGGATTGCGCTGAATCAATCTTCTGGTATTAATTTATCATGATTCATTTTCTACTTTTGAGTCTGGTTTCATTTAGTTAAAACAGTTATCATGATTCAAAGGTTTTACATTATCATTAACAAATTAAAGAAAGTAACAAATTAAAACAAGAATTCATTCATCTGTATTTTTAAATGATAATAGCATTTCGTTTTCACATAACAGAAAACTATTTATGACTTTCTTCCCTTGATTTTTAAAGATATTTTATCTCATATAAAACTTTTCACGCATGTGAAAAAAATATAATTTCTTTTTCCTACTGTCTTTTTACCCAATAAAACCAAATGATTTTCTACCGTCTTTTTACACTATAAAACCAAATACTAAAAATGCGCGTTTTATGTGTCGCATGGGACAAATTTATTCTCAGTAAAAAAACTGAAGAATTCTCTTTTGTTTAGATTTCACATTCCTCAAATATCAATGAATTTCTCGAATGAAAATTTTTTGTACTCGATTTTTTAAAAAGCTTCTAGAAACAAACTTTTTATCTTATAACCACATGCTTATTTCGTATTAGTTTTTATTACTATATATATTCGGATTTAATAAACATTCAAAATTAATGAAATAACCTCTCCAGCTCTAAATTATTTTTAGATTGCTTAGAACAAACCTTTATTACTCCGTGGGTAGCTTGGAACTTCCAACTTGAAAGAGCAAACCCGCTTAACACGTTGACTGCTATGACTTACCTTCGTCAAATTCACCCTTTCTATTTAATTTGATGACCCCTTCTCTACTATCTCTTAACAGGAGGCGTTATTTAATTAGATAAAAAGTGTGAGTCTCACAGGCGTGAGTCATGACAGTCAACGTGGTGAAAGCCTAAATTATGATTTTGCTATATTTATTCCAAATTTTATCCTAGGAGGATGAATATATAAATGCCGTCATGTGTGCTGTCACATCCAGTGGGAATGAAGGAAGTGGATTTTTGAAAGGAAGAAAAGGAGGTTTTCATAAGGCTTTCAAATCCAAAACATCTTGGCTTCCTAAATTGCAATTGCCAAAAGGAAGTAAGTGTTTCTTAACAAATAGAGAATTTTGTTGCTTGCAAATAATTGCTGCTAATCGGAGTCATTTTACGAACTTCAAATTATAACACCTAAGTTTTTAAAACAGGGTTTTCATAAAGTTTTCGTGTTCTTTAAAATAAATGTGAATTCTAAAGTATATCTGTGCGTCAAAGGTAAATTATCTCAAGTAACAATTTTAATATTTTCCATGAGAGCCGAAATTTCCAGAGTGCAATGTATTGCAATGCGCAGTTTATTTTTTGAGAGCGATTATCTTTTGCTCTTTTCGACCTACAGCTACGACACTTTGCCCATCCGAAGTTGTAATCAGACATCAAAACTGTAGATCTCTATCAAATTTTGGACCTAATTGGTCAACGAGTAGAATCTAAAATGCATACTCGATTCTCTTCACTATACGATGAAGTTAAACACAAAACGCGTCATATTGCGCAAGTTTAACCCTTTAAGACCTAGCCCGTACGATCATGCGGTTTAGACATTAGCTTATATTTCTACTTCCTGGTTAGTTGCATGCAATAAATGCCGGAAGAAATGATTTTTCTTGTTTCCAGAATCTCTACAGATCTATTTTTCTCATCAGATGGCAGATACCATCTATTTTTGAGTTGCAGTCGGCGTGTAACCCTTTGGTTACAAAAATACATCCGGTCTAAAGGGATATGAAAGAGTCGAGAGGTGAACACTCCCGCTGGTTTGTACTTCCTCTTAAGAGAGAAATGGTAGGTTTTTGTTCAATCTACCAAAGAACAGGATTTTCTCTTTCAGTGGAGATATGAGTACATAGTGATTCTGAATAATAAGTAATTTTTCAGTTAAATTTCTAAATACGAGGGTTGGAACTTTAATAATGGCAACACTGCTGTAGAGACTCAATGCAACAGAACCAAATAATGTCGCTTATACCACACGTTAGTTACATACCTACCTTACTTCGGAGCAAATGGGCTCTCCCTTCCCACATCACGCTCATGAGCATTGACGAGAAGAACAGAGCTTCGTGTTAGCTGGAGGTCTAATGTAGTGTTGTCGCTGTGTTTTCGAAACAGGAACAACAGAATTGGATAAATATTGAATGTGCCAGAGGTCGTACAGCACGACAGTGTTATCATGGTCTTCAAGAGGCTTGCGAGGAATTTGCATTGCCTTACAGAAAAGTGGCAAGATGGGTAAAAGCCTTCAACGAGGAACGCCAAAATGTGGCAGACATGCGTCGGCCATGTCGTCCTAGTATCAGTGAAGAAGAAGTGCATGCTGTTGCCGCGTTACTGGACAGTGATCGACGCCATACGATTCGTGAGCTGGCCCGAGAGACAGAATTAGCGCATTCGACTGTGCTTCACATTCTGAAGGAACCCCTGGGGAGGAGAAAAATTGCATCTCGATGGGTTCCGCATGATTTGACGGTAATGGAGAAATGACTACGATACGACGCTGTTCGTAACCACTTCGAGCGCTATGAGTGCGACAGAGAGGCTTTCTTACGCAGTATCATTACGCTGGATGAGACATGGGCCAAATCGTACGAGCCACAACTGAAACGCCAATCGAACGAACGCCGTCCTTACGGGTCACCACGAAGATCGAAAGTTCGTCAGAACCCCAGAAATGTGAAAGTTATGGTGATTCTCGTGTACGACTGTGATGGTGTTATTCTAACGCATACCGTTCCCCCACAACAGACCGTCAATGCGCAGTATTACTGTTCATTTTTGGAACACAACCTGCGACTAGCTTTGAGAGAGAAGCGGCGGCACTTTCTGCAGAACCCACCCATCATTTTGCAGGCCAATGCTCAGCCGCATGCAGCGCAAGCTGTGGCTGATTTGTTCGATCGATGGGGCTGGGAATTGCTGTACCATCCGCCATACTCCCCGGACTTAAGCCCTTGTGGCTTTGACTTGATTCCTAAGATGAAGTCAGAACTGTTCCAGAGATTCTTCAGGCAGTAGACCGCTCCATTCGAACTATGAACACAACAGACGCTGCTAAAGGTATCCTACAACTTCCACATCGCTGGCAACGGGTTGTACACAATGCCGGTGACTACATTGAAGGACAGTAAAACTTGGTAACATGTATCTCTTTTGTATCAATTGTAAATAAATAGTTGCCACTATTAAAGTTCTAACCCTCGTACAAAAAGAAGTAGACGCATCAAGCTTCCTAATCTTTCTACCAGTTCTTTGTATCATATATACTTAAAAAGTTATTACTATTTAAAATTGCACGTGAACTTTTATGGACACCTTGTATTGTATAGCTCTCGATGTTAATGCAGATAAAAATTAATGCTATGTTTGTTCAGAGTTTTTTAACACTTCTAATGAGATTGTTTTGCAGTCAATGTCACATTTAAATTTGTTTTCCATTGTGGAAAACGTTCTAACATCTATTAATCTAAAGCTATTCCCATTCTATCTACGCCAATGAAAATATCGCATTCTTAATATCAGGATGTTTTTGACGAAAGAAAAAAATTACAAATATTTTAAATACTGTTAATTTTTTCATGTCCACTCTTTAATTATGATTTTAAACTGTTTTATCTATTAAACATAAAACACGTTTGGTTATCATAATAAAGCCATTCTCTTTTGCAGTTTTCCAAAGGAGCAGTTGCAAGACCTCAGAGCCATCACAAACAAACAACTTATCTAAAACTGCAGATGTTGACACAAAGAAAACATATACGAATCTCTCTCCGTCGAAAACTCTAGGTACAATATTATTCAATTCTCATATTAGAGTAAATTTTTCTCTCGGGATATAAAATTTAACCATCGTGACATTTTTTGCAGGTTGTGCAACTACTGATCAAACCAAGATCAAGACTGCCGGCTCCAGAAGAAGGCAAAACAGCACAAGTTCAACCAGTACATTTTACGGTAGCATGTCATCAGACGTGAGTAGTCAAAGTCAAGATACAAGCAAACGTAATCAAGGTTCCTATACAACTCAAAGTATGCACAGTGCGCCATCATCTTGTGATCCCCTTTCCCTTTGGGGCTCCTGTCGTTCGAGTGAAGTAAGCAGCATTGATGGTTTATCTCCAGCAAGTTCCATAAGAATAAAATCCTTGCAAACAGATGGACTATGTCCTACCAGTATTTCCTCACATCCTGTCAATAAATGTGATGACAATCAAAACTTCGCTCCGTCTGCTCCCTTAATGGACCAGAAAGATGCTGTGAATTATTACAATAGTTGCCATAATGAAATTAAAGTTTCTGAAAGCGATTCAAAATTGTGTGCATCTGAACAACTTGAATCGAATGTAAATGATCGCTTTACACCGATACAAGGAAACCCACAATTCCTGCCTCATCGAAATGTATGCAGTAATCAAAGTACCGATTGGAATCAAAATAACATTTATGAAAAGGATTTGCATACAAGTAAAAATATTTCAGATTCTGTTACATTGGATTGCAACAAAGATCTGATTCTTCCAGACGATGTTGTTAGTTATCTGAACGAAGTGTCTCAGCAAGAAGTAGAAAATAGTAAAAGTTTCTATCAGAACAACAATTCATTTCAGTCACCCGTTAAAACTGACTGTTGCTCTAATTGCAAAATAGATCCTCACCAGAACCCACCACTTCCTAATTCTTATTGCAATCAATCTCATTTGCCAGTTCCCAACACTTTTTACCAGAACTGCACGGCGCAACATCATATCAATATGAATTCATCGAATTGTATAACCCACGATGCAAATCGAATTAATTGCAATGATGTACAAAATAGTTTTAATCCGAATTCTGTTAACTATCAGTCAAATGGCTGCAAAAATGAATACATTCCTCAATCATGTCATCAAGGGGCTAGTCAACATTTGATCAATCACTGTTCTCAGCAAGCCTGGAATACTCAAAATTCCCAGCCTGTAGGAACTATCCAGAATCAAGTCTGTTCAACCCATGGAATGAATACGTTCTATTGCAATCAACAGCATTACAACAATCCTCCAGCCTATCAGATTACACCACAGTACAATACTAACAATCTTCACATGCATTCTCCGGTTGAAAATCGATGCTCAATGGGTAATTGTATCGATTCTCAAACGATGCATGCTCCACCAGTTTACTGTAACTATCAACAAATTCACCAGTTTTCTAATCAACAAACTGGATACAAATGCTCTCAGATGTGCGATGCTTCAAATGGCATACAACCGCAGTGCCATCAAGTTCCACCAAACTACAATATGCATCATCAGCAAGGACCGCATCCGCAAAATCCCAGTTGCTTTCATCAATACCAGCAATGCGTTAACTGTGGCGTTGGACAAAATTTACCTCCGAATCACTGTTTTCCAAGCAATACTGTCCCAAACAGAAACAATAATTCACAGTTTATTTCGCCCAGTCATGTTATTCAATGCATGCCGCAACAAAGCACTCCTCATCTTGTAGATGGCGCCTCTCTAGAAGTTGTTCTACCTAAAAGTGAAAAGACTGACTTTGAAAAGCAAAACTATGTTCCACCCAAAACAGAGGCAGTGAGTGTTTCGTGTGCTAATAGTGTTCCATGTGTTCCAAAAGAAAGAACCACACCAGTGCCTAATCAAAATACTAGTTTTCAAAACATTGTTAGTCAGGGTACAGATACTGTTCCAAATGTTTCTCTAACACCCGTCCAGTCGTTATTGCCTACATCTAATATGGTTATTAATGACATGAATTCGATCCTATCATCTTTAATGGAAGAAACAAAGTATTTAAAACTTTTACAGTAATTTTATTATATTTTTGTATAGGTACATATTTATATAAATTTACAGGAACATATTTTGTCTTGATGAAATGAACTTAGTAATTCTACTATTTTGGTTGTAATTAGACGATAAGTTTGTAAAAAGTGCAAAAGAAAATTCTCTATTGTCTGCATTGTTCTTTGTGCTAATTTTTATTCTCTCTATCTGAAGAACCACGAGTATAAAATTATTATGATTTGAATTCATATCTAGGAGAAGTGTTTATGTAATGGATCACTGTACTCATATTGGAGTAATTAAAAGATAGCAGAGATAGAAAAAAAATTGTATTGGCTTACTGCACTTTATAAAGGGTTAATCTAAAAAAAATACAATTAATTTCAAACCAAGCTTTGTGGGAACCTATATAATTTTAGTAATGATTGTAATACGTTATGCTTTCTTTTTATTTCTGTTTAACTTATATAAAATCTTCAGAGAAGCATAAAAATATACAGAATTCTTTTTGTTGCATTTCATTTTTATACATACAATTGTGTTAAAATAAATTTTAATTTTACAACAATAGTCTGTGAAAAAAACAATGTTCCTTTTCAAAAAATGAAAACTTATTTTAGTTGAAACTTTTATACTTCTATGGCTACTTAAAAATAATTATGAGTATGAAATATATCTGTATTATATATTTTAGTAATTTACTGCACAAATTTATAAATAAGAAATATGTATATAGAAATATACACTTGTATTTGTATACATGTATTTAACAATTACATTCCCTTATACATATTTTTTACGAACATGTGATGCTTTGAATGTCCGAAAGACACTATTTTATAATTGGTATTTTACATAGTCTGACAAGCAATATTTTTAATAGCTATGTTTTTATAGAGATTTCACTTCGACTGTGATACAATGTTATATCCTAGACTTGAACTGACTTTAAAATTTTTACTAATTGTTCTGTTGCAATTTGTTAATCTTTCTTCCATTCTTTTTAAAAAAAGAATTGTCATTTTGAGCAAACGTTGTTAAGAAATGGAGAAATACTTTTTAAAATGTTTTTTGCTGTTTAATCGATATGTTTCTTTAAAATAAAATTTATTTCGTGTAACAAATGCTTGTTTGATTGAAACTGATTTTATTCTACACTCTCAAAAATTTCCGTAATTTCAGGGCCACTGCCCGTAATTTTTACGGTCACCAGCCACTTTTCCCTTTTTACGGGCATAACCCGTATATTGTTGTAGGATATTTTCCACTTTTAAGGTCAGATCCCGTTCTTTTATCACGGACGCTTTTCATTGGTCAATCAGGATGACGTACCAACCGTTGAGCGCGAAATATTAAGAAGACGACGCCATAACCGTATTTTTTTGGACAATCGAAGCGAGAACCCTGACTTGCTCAAGGAAATTGTGGATCAAGTATTTATTAATTAGAAGGTAAGAATAAGTACCCCCATTATTCTTTAGCTTTTTGTTGTTTCTTTAGTTTGTTGTTTTATTTTTAGTACTTCCTTATTTCAAACGTAACGTGCAGTGGACTGTTTAGTGTTTACCATTAGATGTTAGATTTCTGTTGTTCATATTAAAATGCCAAAATTGAAATATTACATAACAGGAGCGAAATAATTTGTTCAGAAATAGATAATTGCTTAACATATGTGTTAATTTCTCGCTAATGTTTTATTTGTTAAAATATTTTATGAGACAAATTTGCAAATTTCCGTAGCAAAAGTTTGCAAATTATATTCTGAAACCCTGTTATATTCTTTCTTTACAATAATTTCGATTATTAGCATTCTATAGTAATTCAATATTTCAGTAGTATATTCAATAATTCAGTATTCTCAGTATATTCAATAATTCAGTATTCTCAGTATATTCAATAATTCAGTATTCTCAGTATCTTCAATAATTCAGTATTCTCAGTATCTTCAATAATTCAGTATTCTCAGTATCTTCAATAACTCAGTATATTCAATAACTCAGTATATTCAATAACTCAGTATATTCAATAACTCAGTATTCTCAGTATATTCAGTATTCTCAGTATATTCAGTATTTGCAGTATTCTCAGTATATTCAATAACTCAGTATTCTCAGTATATTCAATAACTCGGTATTTCAATGCATTGGTGTGTGTACAAATTATAAAATTTTGAAACACTCGATGATTTTTACCTTGGGCTAATCAACCCTCATCGTTTGAACCCTCATCGTTTGAGTATATTTTATGCAGATTGTGATTCAACATTATGGAAGTGTGATTGATTGATCTATAGTAATAAAAAAATTAATTTCTGTTTTGAGTTTTGTGTGCTCTTTATGTACCTGCAGCAGTAGTTAAACTATTTTTCAGGAGATTTTTCTCAAATATGTTGAAAGCACTGTAAAACTGATTTTAATAACTCATCGGGTGAAATAGATCAATTGCTATAGAACAATCACACTTTCTATTCACACATTAAATTTTATTTATGCATACATACATTCTATATATCTGTGTGTGTTTCTTAGTATGTATATGCAAATATATAAGGTAGATGACTGTTTAAAGCATATTAAATCATACTTATACTATTCTTTAGCCAATTTTATTGACTTTCTGCTAGTTATAAAAATTTTTTGAAGAATATTTTAGATTCAGTTATGAATTTTTAAATAAATTAACCCAATTTGCACCAGTTTTGGCCACATTAATATTATATTTTTAACAGACATTTTAATGAATTTTAAGTAAAAATAAATCATTATGAAATATTTATTTTAGTACATTATTTTCTGTTATTTTAATTGTGATTTTTTTTGATGAATTTATAAAGATATATAATAAAATTTACCTAAACTGATTTTAGCTGCAGATTTCAGTTTTAAAAAAAGAAACAGGAATGCAGAAAACAATAATTTAATTTGATTGATAAAATACAAACTATAATTTTAAGCTATATATACTCGCAAATTTTTTTGATACATTGCAAAAGCATAGATTTTAAAAAAATCAAGAATTTGCATTATTATACTCGCTAACAATATCCACAAATATGTATTTTTATAATTTTTAATTGCAACATTAATCAAATTCATCAGAATCATTCTTAAAATTAGAGCAATCCATGCATATAAAAGAATATTCCTCATCACTCGAGTCGGGTTCCTCAAGTTGAAATTTTCTAACATAAATGTGAGGTAAATGTTCAAAATGGAGATGTTTTTGACATTCCATTTTGAATGGCCTTAACTGCATTACCAACTTTAGATGGCGAGTAGCAAATTTTTTTTATGGAAATGCTACCTGCCTTCTTATTTTTAATTGGAGCCATTACTACGTAAAATGAAAACAAACAAAACTAAATTAGTTACTTTTATTTCAGAAATAAAGCTATATCAGTTGCTTCTCATTTTAGAAACAAAACTAAATCAGTTACTTTCATTTTAGAAATAAAATTTAGTTGCTTTTATTTTAAAAACAAAACTAAATTAGTTGATTTTATTTCATCCAGATATTCTTAAATTTATGTAATGGCTCAAAACACAATAATGAAGTTATGTGGCCAGAACTGGAATATGTAATGTTCCACATTTGGCCACCACCCATTTAATCTTGAAAAAAATAATTAATTTTGATATGAAATCAGAATAAAAAGAGAGTTTACCTCATAAATTGCAAGGGTAATAAGTTTTAGATTAATCATTTTATTCTGAGAGCTTGATGATGAAAAACTTCAAATACTTGTTCCTTAACAAAAACCGTAACAGTTGCAAGTATGCAATACATGATCATGCATTTAATTTTTTTAGAAGTCGCATGTGTGAGAAAAATAAACCAATCAGATTGAAAATAGTAAAATAAGGATTGTTTGAAGTATTGGAATGCTTCTTATTAGTTAATTTGAAATTACTGGTTAATTATTGGAAAAAACATAACCAACGTAGCCAAAACTGGAGCATCTACCCTATGTGTATGTATATGCAAATATGTATGTATGTATAGGGTTCCCAGTGGCAACTATTTGTTACTAAAATTGGGCCTGGGTGGCTATAGAGACTATTTTCGTGTAAAAATGGCCTACAGCTGTTACTGTCTAATAAGAAAACATGAATTCCGTAATAAACCATTTTCAGTTGGTCAGACACGAACAAAAGAAAGATATGACTGGAATTGTGTCAACATTTTAGGTAATTAGTCATTTGAAGGAATTAAGTTTCCATTGTTATTCAATGAGTTGGCATATTTTCATGTTTGTGAGCCTGGATTGCCACCTTGCCTTGGCCACGACCTTTCTGAAGGAATCGTTTCATATGATTTGGCATTATTTGTGAAATATTTTATTCAAGAAAAAAATGGTTATCTTACAAAAAAATTAAATTTTATAATTTTGAAATTTTCTTATTTGGGGAATGAGTCGAGAAATAAGCCCAATGAAATAAAGGCAAATAAAAATAAAATAACTGTCCATCCATGCAGCCCAAGATAAACCTGGAGTTTAGGGTGTGTACTATTTTCTCGTCAATTTTCTTTGGAACATATTTATTTGACGTTGCCAAACGCTGTTTAGGATGCACAGCAAGTTATTTTTAGATCTCCTGTGTATTCGATGCCTACGGCATCTCAAAACGAGACATTGGGCATGCAAGTGTGCACCAGGCAATTTTTTTTAATTTAAAAAAAACATCAGCGGCTTCACTTTCAGCAAAGTGGGCCCCTCGTAGCTTCGCTTTTTCATTGAGAAACGAAACACATGGGGAAAGCACGATGTCTGAAGACAATGAAACGTAGCAAGGGAGCTGTTTCCAGAAAAAACACTCCTTGTTAGATATTTGGAAGCTATAATTAGCAACACAGAGAAAGAGAATCAATAAATTAAATGAACAAAAATCTTCAGAAGAAAAGCAAACGGTTATTGAAAAATATCGTTTGGTAAATGAAGTATTATTCAAATTTGTACGTCGACCAATAGAAATGAGGTGAAATTAAGGGCATGCGCCGTAGACCTGTAAACAAATCACTGTCGGCGCATGCTCAAACGACGTCGAAAAAATTTCAACTCTCATCCAAAACAAATGTTCTGGCACACTCTTCTCTTGGCGACAAACAACTGGCAAGCTTACAGGAAACGAAGTGAGTACACACTCTAAACTCCAAGTTAACCATTTTTATTATAATGTACTAAACAAACAGCTCCAGATCAGCACACATCTACATGCTCAGCTAACCGAAATGAGCTCAAACATATGTTTACTTTATATTTTTGAGAAGCTCCCGTCAACTATTGCATTATCTTCGGATGTACATTTGCATGCAAAATTTCAGCTCAGTCGGTTGATGGGATGTTGGGGGAAATCTTATGCAATATTCAAATATTAGTTAGCTTATCATTTAATGATTTGTTTTATGATGTGAAGTAATTTGTTGTTCTAAAAACAGTTTTCTATGACTTTTCAGCATGGAAAGCATAGAAGACATTGGACATCCAACCAAGAAAACTAATTGATGCCTGGAAACAATTAGGTATGTGTATTTATAAAAAAAATTATAATATAAACTAAATTTGTTTTAAATATATTAAAGCTATAAATTTCAAAGTAATTTATTTTTTTATGTTTAAACATTACATTGTATTCTAAAATATATTTTATTATTAAAATAGCCTTTTTTACATGAGGTGAAAAAAAAAATTAACTTTTTTGGGTAGGTAATAGGCTTAATAATTCTTGTCAGTTTTTATGTTTATGGAATTTTTGAAACATGTTTGTACCAGTCATAGCTTTACATTAAACAGATAGCTAATAGTAAATTTACTTTTTGACGTCATTACCATATAACCTATGTCTTTTTCTAAAAACATTTTTTTTCCCCCCGGTACACAGTGGAATCTCCCTATAACGAAATTGTTTGGTTCCAGTTGAAAAATTCGCTATAGAGAAAATTTCGTTATACGGAGATTAGAGATTTTTGCAGTTATTTAAATAAATGTTATAAACCTTTTAATATATGCGATAAGTTCAAAAATATTTAATTATGACTTTCAATTAAAAATGAAGTAATATTTATTATAAATTTGTTAAAATTATATTAATTTTTATTGTGTAAATAAAATGCTGAAAAGTGAAGTCAATTCACCAATTAGAGAATAATATGTACTAATATGGATAAACATAAAATGCGTATGGTCACATCCATTTGCTGTTTCCGTCCCCACTCCACTCCGATTCTTGGAATCTTGACCCGTAGAAATGTTGCTCCCTCTGTAGAAATCCAGGTCCCCACAACTGCATTACCCTTCACATAGCACTCTATTTTTATGTGTTATCGCTGGAATGAACAATGCGAGTGGTTCCAGAAACAGGCACATGTGAGCGATTTGTTTGCACAGAAATTAGCAACTTTCTTCAAAAATCGAAAAGATAAAGGTCTGGAAAAAGTCGTTACAGGGAGACAACCACTTTGTTATATGGAGAATATTTTGAATGTTATTTAACATTACAATTAAAAAATTCGTTATAGGGAGAAATTCGCTATAGGGAGACTTGGTTGTAGGGAGACTCTACTGTACTTTAGTTTCCTGTGTCACAAAAGTATTTGGTGCCTTTGAGCATTTATATATATATATATATATATATATACTCTCTCCATATATACTTTCTTTCTCTATATATATATAACTCTCTCTCTCTATATACTATATATATATATATATATATATATATATATATATATATATAAAAGGGGTTGGGTGCTATGTGATGTTCGATTGTAGTAACATTTCTTTTTCAATGAACTTAAATTAAGCTTGTTAAACTTTTGAAAATAGCAAAATCACTGAAGAATTTTTCTTTGTCCAATTTGTAGTTTATGGGTGTTTTATAAGGTTGAATCATGATAAAGGCTCCAAAGCTTCCAAAAATAAGAAAAAAAGGTGTGCCATGAATGAAATTATAATATATAATGAAAATATTAAGTCTCTTGATTCTGTTAATTGTACCTAACTTATTGTATTGTAATCATGGTTTGTGATTTTTTTTTATTTAAATCTGATGTTTTTGATTTTTTAAGTTAACAAAATTTTAACATGTTCATCCACTCGGCTCTTCAATTATGTCTCATTTTTTATTTTATCCTTTCAGGAAACTCTCAGCAGCTGGATCCTGTCTGCACCGTCTTCGTAGAGAAAGTACCTCTGGAACCCACGATACCATTGAATGATGCCCTGCATACCTGGTTTTCATCATTTTGAAAAATTTTCCTCCATTTCGAGAAATTTTTAAAAAATAATCTGTGTTTTGCCATCGAAATGTTATTTTGTTTTTAAATTAGTTGCATCCAACGTTCTAATAACACTATTATTTTCAGCTTATAACTAGAACGGTTCTGTCGGATTTAAAACAAGAATGGTTAAAATATCATTTCCCATTGGATTAACTTTTCTATAATTGTCACGAAAAAATAAGTGGGAAAATCAATGTGTATCTTTTGTTTTCAAAACTTTTTCATGTCATTGTGGGTGGTTTTTTTCATTTTGTTGAAGTCCTGATTCCATAGGCAATGCCATACGCGTACTGCTAGTATGTATATTTTTACAACTCGTTGTCTATGTGTATAAATGTCTGTATATATGTTTTTGTAAGTCATATTTTTAATAAATTGTTTTTTATTCAATTGAATTGTTCTACCTGTTATTTGAACATAATTTCACTTAGTGATTTAAGATTACATTTCATAATTTAATGTTTAATTTATCTGTTGTATACAATTGTAATTCGTATATCTGTTCACTATTTATGTTTGTAATTCATTATATACTGGAGAAAGAGTGGGGCATCATACCTCTTCATTCTATCACATTGCAGTGTGAATAAGATTTAGGAATTCATATATCAACTGTGCTATACAATTGTGCATACCTGAGCATTTTTAAACATGTGGGCTGAACAGTAAGAACTGATTGAGGTTAACTATGTTAAATTTAACATGTTGTGCTTTCCATTAATGGAAAAGTATATTTAACCGAAAAGAAAAACACAATTTAAAGTCAAATTTTGTTTCTTAGGCTAGTGGTACAAAAACAGTTTAGCCTTGGGGAAAAGAAGTAGTTGGTCATTAACTTATATAATGCCTATTACACAGTTATACATTGTCTCTGGTCTAAGATTTTCTTTATGACTTATAAAGTACCTGTATACTAAAAGTACCTGTAAACTTTTACCTGTATACTAAAAGTTTAGTGTTTTCTAATACCTCTACATTATTACACATATTGAAATGATGTACTAAATATTTCATAAAATGTATTCAAGTTTTTAAGATATTTTGTTTTTGGCTTCTGTGTTTCGAGTATAATTAATTTCTGATTATATGTATACTGGTTTTAAAGAAACCTCTACAGTACTTCCATAATGGGCTCTTCTTAATACAATCAGCTCCTAACATGAGCAGGGGGCAGGAACCAATTTCCACTTTTTTGGGGGGTGCTAACTTCCAAATTAATGAGCATTTTTGTACGAGCAAAATTTGGATTCATGGTCAGAAATTGAGGGGCAGTTTTAGGTGGTCAACATTCAAATTTATGGTCATTTTTATGTGGTCATGAACCAAAATTCTAGATCATAATCAGAAGTTAGAGGTACTTCTATTAGGTCAACTTTTAAAAATTGTGAGCATTATCCAGAACATAACGAGTAATTTTATTTAGAAAACTTTCAGGTTTAAAAGGAGCTATTCGCAAAGTAACGAATACTTTTATACGAACAACTTCCAAAATTGTAAGCAGTTGCCAGAAAATGGCAGCCACTTTTATACGGTTAAGCTTCCAAAATTGTGGGCAGCGACCATGAAATCACGGGCACTTTTATACGGTGAGCTTCCAAAATTACGGGCACTGTCCAGGAAATAACGGGAACTTTTGTACGGTCATCTTCCAAATTTACGGTCAGTGGCCAGGAAATCACGGGCACTTTTATACGGTGAGCTTCCAAAATTACGGGCACTGGCCAGGAAGTAACGGGAACTTTTATACGGTCAACTTCCAAATTTACGGTCAGTGGCCAGGAAATTACGGCCATAGGTTTACGGCCACATTCATAAAATCACGGTCAGAATGTTTTACGGGCAAAATGTATTTTAACGGGCAGTGGACGGACCCTGGGCTGCCGGTCACTGCCCGTAATTTTGCGATGAAATTTTTTACAGTGTACGCAGGAAAGCAATTCAGATTTAAATGCAGTGTGTCACATTTAGCATTCTTCTGAACTAAATGCGAACATAAACAAGTGTAAACAGTTGAATTAAAATAATTATTAAATTATTCTCTATATTCGAATATTAAAATAATTCTCGATATTCGTTAGAAAATCAGGAACAAAAAGTGATCTGAAGCTGGCTGAAACCTAGAAGTTGGTGCCCCTAGCCAGAGGCGGCCCGGGCAAATTGGGCAACTGCCCGTGGCGCCTAAATCCGGGGTGGCGAAGGAAAAAATGTTTTATTAGACTAGAGAAATAAAGTAATATATACATGTGATATTTTAATTTTTTATCTTTCTTAAATAATCTTTTAACGATACCTCATTTTAATTACTTCAACTTTCATCGTAATAAGCGCACTATAACTTTCTTTTCGAGTCACGAGTCGTTCCGGGAAAATTCCCTTCTCTGGGTACTTAAGCGTTCTACGCACTCCTCTATCTACCTTTTTTTACTCAAACATGTAAGCGAATAACAACGTCGCGCTGCTTCGCGCGTTAACTCTGAATTTCTGGTCATGGAGCTAAGTGAGAACTGAATCCTTTACCATGAAGAAATATCTTCAATGACTGAATAAAAGAAGATTGACTCAACTAACGTTGTTTCCTTGACTCAGATAGTCGATATTTCACCTTTAATCAAGATGTTACATATATATATTTTACTTTGCTGAATATATTATTTTAGTTTCAATAAGACTGCTATATAATCTTCGACACAGCTGAAGTTTAAAAATTCTCTCACTATAATATTATTAACTCATATTTGCAGTTAAAAGTTGATTATTTCTAAGTAAAAGTTTGTTTGGCATTTAGAATAAAGGCATTATAGAATTTCAAAAATTACTTTGTTTGAAGGGGGCGCGATATTATTGCTTTCCCCAGTTAGTAAAGTTGCTTCGGGTCGCTTCTGCCCCTAGCAATCCAAATAAACAACTCGAATAAATGGATTAGCAACCCTTCGCCTTAATTGTTAACGCAACTGCAACACAACTAACGTTGTTCAGTTGCATACGTTCTATACAGATTTGAAGAAAACTGAAATAAAATTACTAACAAATATTTATTTAATTAATAAATTTTCTTTTAAATAAGATAAGTTCAAATAATAAATTTTTAAAACCCATTTTAGCGATATTTTTAAGGAGAATTTCGATTTATTTATTTTATTTTTTCCTCACCTGTAAATGAACGATTTTTATGCTATAACGGAAGTCTTTTGCTAAAGCTTTATGAAGTCGTTTGGTCTTCGTCTGATCAGCAGAGTTTTATTTTTTCTTCTGGAAAATCGTCATCTGACTGCGGTTCAAAATTACGAGGTCCTCGTTTTGCTTCAAAACAGGACGTTAATACAACTAAATTAAATCTTCAGGAAATGGACGAAAGGCGAGTGGAATATTTATACATATTTATGAATGGATAAGTCAGGAGAGAATGCTACTACTAGCGAAGCTTGAGCTCAGCTAAAATTAAAGCAATTTCGATGCTTTTTTAATATTTATCAAATATACGTTCGTAATCCCGTAGCAATAAAAATAAAGGCCGAGCATTTAAGTTAGAAAACTAAAATATGAGGAGCTTTAATACAATTATTTTTAATATTATATTTAATAATACATCATACTTAATTTAGTTTGTTAAGATTAGTTTTGGATAAAATGAATAAAAATACACCAGAATTATAAAATAATGGGATATTGGAAACAAAGAAAATTTGAAAGTAAATTTCGTAGCTACAGGAAAGATAAAATTAACTATTCTGAAATAAAACATTTATTTTTCCAACTGATTAAGTACATTATTTAACACTTTTCACAGCATTTAAAATAAATTAAAGAGCACTGAGATATTATCACCGTTTAAAATTTGTATTACATGCTTCTATAAACTTCTGAGGATCTTGTCTTGAATGAGATTTTCTTACATGATACCGACATTCAGAATTATTAAAAGTTTTAAAATCGCACAATTTGCACCAAAATCTGACTAGCCCCATGCGACGTGCCACATGTTTCCGCAGATTTGCTGGGGTAGAAAAACTTCTTGAGCAGCACAGACATTTCAGTTTTTCAAAGTCTGCATTCTTCCAGTCAAATGTCGGATACTGATGAATACTTGATTTGATGTTTCCTGGTTTTGGAAACGTAGTGGTTTTGATGTCCATTTTCAGGAGATCAGTCTCTTCTTTCGTTTTCTTGTGTACTTTCATCAAGTGTCTGCAAACACTCCATAATTGAACAAAAGTGTAATCGCATACTGGACATTTATAATATAACCTCTTTTCAGCGTGTACAGAAAACATGTGGAAATGAAGCGTTTTGAGGGAGCTGAAATCTGTGTCACATTTTAAACACTTAAAATCGTTTAAATCGCAATCACTTCTTAGTTTTAGACATTTTTCTCGTTTAGATAATTTGCCCTGTTCAGTGGAATTCATGAAGGTGGATACTAGAAAAATATTTGTTGTTGAAGAACTAGTAATCTTCACATTCAAGAGAAGCATCCATTGTTCACCTAAAAAATGAGAGATGAAAAGAAGTTCTTTATGATATGGTTTATGTATAAATTTACATTCAAACAACATATTTTATTTTTCCAAAAAAATTTTTTTCGAAAATTCATTATTAATAAGAATATACAGTGCGTTAAGAAATTTTAAGACCACTAATGAGTTGGTGCATTTCTGAAGAAGAAAATATAATATGCAAATTTTCAGCGTACGTATTTAAAATTGATTGTGAAACACTTTCTTTACTAATTCCAAATTTAAAAATTAACTTAAATTCTATTAAAATCTACTCATTTTTCTAAAAATTCAATAATTTGTCTGTTAATTTATAAGACCACCTGAGAAAATCAGCATATTATACATCACATCAGAATCATTATAAAACGCATATGTTAACATTTCGTGAAAGCATTACCTGAGAAGCAAAGGTGCAGGTTTTGATTGTGTCATTTGCCTTGTATTTGAAGAAGCCGAGGGGTAAGAGCAATTTGAGTGCGAAGTGAGAAAAATTTTATTTTATAAGTGTGCTGGTAAATATGGAAGAGAAATAGCTAGGTTAATTAAGCGTTTTAAAACTGCCATTCAGAATGTCATAATTAGAAAAAATGATTCAGAATAAAACGACCTGGAAGGAAAAGGAATTTTGACAGCACGGGACGATCGACAAATTTTTCGACTTTCAACCAAAAAAGATCTTTCAACTCGTGAAATTTTGAAAAGTTTCAGTAAAAAAACTTCAGAAGTAACAGTTCAGAACAGTCCTAAATCAAATGCTAATACAAGATTTGTGAAAATGAAGAAGTTTATTTTAGTTTTATTAACGTCCCGTTTTGAAACAACACGAGGGCTATGTCTGGACGGACCTCGTAATTTTGAGCCACGGTCAAATGACGAAGACGACACTTGAGCTGGCGCCCCCTCTTACCACCATACCATCGGGAGGACGTTTGGCCCTCTACATATGATTTAACGTGCAACAGGCCCAATACATGACGGATCTTCAGTATAATCGTGTTTCGAGCCTGGAACCTTCGGGGTCCGAGGCCAGCACCTTACCACTAGGTCACCGTGGCCTCTGTGAAAATGAAGAAAACACCAAACTTATTGAAACATCGTCGAGAAGAAAGATTGAAATATGCAAAAAATTTCATGTCATGGAACGATGTGTGGAAACAAATTATATTTTCAAATTATATTCCCGATGGCTGCAAATGCATGATTTGAGGAAGAATCGTAAGAATGCTACAGACGAAAATGGGAGGAGGATCAGTAGTGGTTTGGAGACCCTTTACTCATGATGGATTGTGCTATTTACGAGGAATTTCAGGATGTATGGGCTCTGCACAATAACGAGCTATTATATATGATAATCTGATACCATTTGGGGCTTTATTGAGCGGTCTTAACTTGATATTTCAGCAGGACTATGCTTCTTGCCATACATCTAAACCCACCCAGGAATGGTTTTAAAAAGAAAAAGTTAATACAAGTGTACTTGTATTTTGCAATGGCCAAGTGGAAGTCTAGACTTGAACCCCACGGGAAACCTTTGGGGAATATTATGTCGCAAAGTTCAAGCTAATAATAATCAGTTTTCATCTGCCAATGAACTGGAAGTAGCAGTTATAAATCCTTATCTTTTACTTACTTCACTGACAAAGAACCCCTTGTAGCAAATCCCGACCACATGTGATATTGCGAAAATGAGTTGTTTCTGTATGCCTGACCTACCTTTTCATTTTTGCCAGATATTTTTGAAACACCATGTAAACCACCATCTTGCCTCTCATATTTGCAATACGCTTAAAATAAATATTGCATCGTCCCGAATGACATAAACGCCGTATGAATTAGAGGATTAAGCGACGGCAAAAGTGGGCGTGAACAAAATGGCAGAAGATTCGAATCTGTGTTTGTATCATTTAGAAAATAATATGCGCGACTGTGCACTTCGGCATAATTAGTTACACTAGCTGCCTGAAGACTTTTCAGCACGTACAACACAGATGTGAACATACTTTTCGTAAAAAGTGTCTGCGAATGTATCTCCCTCTAGTCAAGGGATCAATATTTTCGCTTCTGTCGGCTTCGGGACTGTAGGGTCATGGGTTTGAGACTCGATACCACGCAAAATCGGACCTGGTGCCAGTTAAATCGGTTGAAGGCCAAACGTCCTCCCGCTGTTGTGATGCAAAAGTTTGGAGACGGGTTACCGTCTCACGTGCCGTCCCCACCATCCGATCATGGTTGAAAATATGAGGTCCGTCCCAAAACAGCTCTAGTGTTGCTTTAAAATGGGTCGTTAAACAAACTGAACTAAACTTGTGATCGTATGTGACGTCATGGTTTTTTTAGTGCGATCTTCTCAGAAAAAAATACGGGGCATAGAGGTATGTTTTCTTGGATACTTTTCATCCATTGAGAGTGAGGAGTTGCGCTATGGTGAATTGATGCGGTAATTGTGGGACAAACTATATATCTTTGTCATTGTATTATGGACGTAATTCTTCATTTCAGGTTTAATTTACTAATGTTCGAGAAAAATATTTAATTCTGTGTTTCAAAAAATTAGGAGATGATGCACCCCACCAAAAAAAAAAAAAAAATAGATGACCAAACAATAGTTTCTAAAATATCAATTAAAACTAGATTTTTTAAATCTCACGACATGTGATAAATAAAGTCCAGAATTGTTTTGATAATTCGGCTATATTTTTCTATTGCCCTCAGAGAAAGCTGAATTTGTTTAAATTTGTGCTCACCAAAAGTTAACAAATGATGTAGATAACCAAACGCAATTAGAAAACCTTTACGAAATCAGAATCTGGAAATATCGTTCGCCAGTCAAAAACCTTTATTTTTTTCTATTTAAATCAGCTGTTTTTGAATTTATATTGTGACAGTTCGCACTAACTTTAACCACAAAAAATTATGATAGATTTCATCACCGTTTTTAAAGGCATGCAGATAATTTTCTAAATGACTTTCCTGTTGTTGAGTTCAATTTTGAACTGCAGTGCAATATTGCTTGGGTGAGAAATCGTCGTAATCACCTACAGCGAACACATTGCTTATAATACGATGACTTCTCATCTAAAGTCTGCAGCCATAATGCCGTAGAATGATGAGTTGAGAGAAACCTGGGTCGTGTATGGTATCATTATCTGCTGGTTTAACGCACTACGACATTTTCACAAAGAGCTGTTTGATACTGCGAATATTGCAGAAATCGGGCAATACACTATATATTTATGTTGCTGGGGTAAGCACAAAAAAATAATTGATTTTCATATGCTGTCATAGAGCAAGAAAAAAAAATGCACTACACTTCTTTGCACAATCAGGATATTTCTTTGTTTCAAATTTTATACTGGTACAAATTCATTATGTTTTAACACTTTGAATTCTTCTCAAACAACTAGAAAAAATTATCTGGATATTAAAATAATTTAATGAATATTTGTAAATTCATCAAGGATGATAAGAACATTTATTTGAACAGTTAGAAAACTTTTACTCGGAGATTTGAACTTTCTTTTTCTCTGTCACCAGCAAAGACCCCTCTCCCAAGCCACTCTAATAACGAATCAGTTGAGATATAATTATCTTTAAAATATGTGACGTAACATAATGTAAAATTAAACTAGCTCAAGCAGAACGTTTTACATGCCCATTTTCTATCAAATATAATTTACAGAAACGCGAGCTTCTTAAAATTAAATTAAAAGAAAATGGAACATATGAGAAAATATGTCTACCAATGTTTTATTGGATAAATTATTCTTCAAATCAGCTAGGAGATCCAGGCAAATAAATAATGATTAAACAATAATAGTAAATAAATGATAAATTGCACACATATTGCATATCTACTTTCAGCCTTTTTTTCTTATAATGTGTTTCATACTTATCTTTACTGTCTCCACATTGAGTACAAACATTGTAGGCTCACGGCCACTGAAAAACTCAAAAATTGAATCATGGTAAGTAGCAACAGTTGAACACACTTCCAAGTTTATTTAAAACCATAGAAAAGGGACATTCCATAGCCCGTACTTTTTTTATTTCCTTCCACAAAATCTTTTCAAAAATATCCATTACTCAACTAGCATAATTTGTGTAATAAAACTAACATAATTTGTAAGAGTTTAAATTT
This sequence comes from Araneus ventricosus, assembly GCA_013235015.1. Taxonomy (NCBI): domain Eukaryota; kingdom Metazoa; phylum Arthropoda; class Arachnida; order Araneae; family Araneidae; genus Araneus; species Araneus ventricosus. The sequence continues at coordinate 1,290,520 of BGPR01000117.1, read as the reverse complement.
GTGGAAGAAGTTTTATCGCACGGTAAATTTTAAGGCAAATCTTGAAATTTTGCTTAAACATTTTATAAATAAAAATAATAATATGAATTTCGGAAAAACATTACTGAAGGCATTCTTGCTTTATGACTCATTCTTGCCACATTCAGCAGTTCTGAGCCCAATGGTCTCTGCACTATAGTGCCAACAAACGCTCATTTATAAAGATAAGTTATTATGTAATCAATGACAACTCAAGTTGATAAAATGTAAACCGATTACAATTGGCTGCATAATTGATTAATCATGTCATATGTGTCCCTAAGCGCCTAAGGATTGTTCCATAGGAATCATCTTTGATTTAAATATAATTTTTAATTACACTAAATATCGAATATTGTTGCTTAGAAATAAACTTATTTGAATTTATCAATTACTTTTAATTACAATAGGGACTAATTTAGGGCTATTTCAATAGGCGCTATAATATATCTCGTGATCTTTCTGGTGCTATCATCTAGAGTTGTCTTTGACTATGATCATTGACTGTCACACATTGAAAAAAAAATTAACTGGATGCTCATTAACTGTTGCTTTTTTTAAGTACTTTTATTTAACTTGACTTGTTTCATGGTTGTAAATATGGAATTTTTTAATCTGTTTTACACTCACTTCCTGATGTGCTACAGCTTTGAAATTTGGTGCACTTGTGTATTCTCGATGGCAATACACTATTTAGATATTTTCAGATCTCAATTATCAGTTAATCGATAATTTTAATTAAATTATGAAAAAATGATACACGTGCCGCCATCTAGTAGGAATTTCGGAAAAACTGATTTTAAGATTCCATAATATTTATAATAATGAATTATAATTTACAGACAAAAAGTTGACAATAATTAAAAAATAATTACAACATATAAAATTAATAATAAAATTATATAAATATTAATAATATAAATAAATGAAAAATATTAAATTAAACTTTTTAGAACAATAATAAAAATATGTTTTTAAAAACTGCTTTCAATAAATTTATTGAGTTATTTATTAAGATTCTAAGCATCATAACCTTCGAAATATTGCTTTAAAATACAGGGCAGAAATATCGGAATAATTTTGTGAAAAATCACTCCTATTTTAGATTGATTTGAATTTTCGACGTTATTGTAGCCCGTATTTTAGTTAAGAAAATACAATATGAGAAATATCAGCAAAAATTAAAATAACTATTTAATTGGAAAATGGTAAACTACCGCAATACAAGAGCTAACAATACTATATTTGGAATAAAGAAAAACATTTACAAAAATTATAGAAAAAATAAAGAATTATTGAACCGTTCCTATTTTCTACACCACAATGTACTTAGATTCAAATTCTTTCAAATTTTTTCTGGTCAGTCAAACAAAATTTTCAACGCTGTGAAATTTTCCCGATTATTGTCTCTTATTTAACTTGTTTAACAGGAGGACACAATTTATTGCAATTTGAGAACTTATATAAATAAATTTTCGAATCAATATTTTATTGAAAGCTTATCTATTAATTAGAATTTAAAAAAAGGTACAAAGTATTCATAGGATAGTATATGATTTGAAATTCGAGAGTTTTAAATGGAGAAATGTGTTTCAAGCGTTGTAAGAAGCATTTAAAAACGTAAACAATGCATTATACATTAATTTAAGCTTACAAGCTTTGATAATACTAACTTAATATTTAAATAAAAAACAGTTTAAAAATAGTAACCTAGTACAATTTCTTGCTTCGCGTTCAGAATACTTTCAACTTAAAAATACGAATGCACATTATGTTACATAATGCAATCGTATTATGACAATTAATTTTTTTGTTTGAAAAAAATTCATATTAAAAATACAGTTAAAATCAAATTTAAAAGCACGAACGCTACATAAAAAGAAATAAAATCTCTCTAGCAAAGGAATGGCAAAAAAAAGTCGCGGAAAATAAAAAAGAAAGAAATTTAGAAAAGAGGAAAATAGAGAAATGCTTCTGTTTTTTCCTTCAGCTTTCATTTTCTTATCTATCGAAGTGACAGGAATATTACAATTCTGTCTAATATACTACATTATATTTTATTTATTATAAAATTTTCCTATTTTCTGGACTAACTGAAATATTTTTTACCTTAAAAATTTGATAATTAAACTTTACGGTTTTAAAATCAAAAGTAGCCCACTGAAAAAAAAACCCCTTCAAAACAGCATATCTTTATAGGCATAACTAGCAATGACAGGTGCATTAAATAGAATCCCGATTACAATTTGCAATAGAAAACATATTTCCGAAATTTTCAATAATCAATTATCGATTTTTTTTTTTTAAGAAAAAGAAAAAAAGAAGCTTCTCTGCTCTTACCTTGTGTTCGTGACCTCAGGAGTCCGGAATCAGAATAACTGCAGTGGTCTACTGCCATACTTTTCCAGCTGCTAGAGATAGTGACAAAGGGTTAGAAACGTTACGGGGGACGTATCAATATTAAATTTGTGTAGTTTCCGAATTTCCGTGTTGCGAAATGAGTGTGTTGAAAAGAACTAATGAAATTCGAGAATTCATACAATAACAGAATTCTAATTATGCTTCAACATCAGTCAAAAAGGTTTAAAAGGAATTTTTCGAAGAATAACTAATTTTGAAATAGCATTCAACAAAATTATTCATAAAATGCTTCTGTTTATGAAATTTTGATACAAACATATGAAAATTCATTTCTTTCGTTTAACTTTATCCATTTCAAAACACTCTCGACCTGATATTCTCTAAAACTGATTTGAAACGAATAAAGTAGCATCTTTTTTCCACCATTGGTCTTTCCTCGAAAATTTAAAAGCAAAAGAAATTTTACACGCTTGTTTTATTCTACTTGTATGCTAATATAATTTGAAGTTTAGTTTAGTTTGGGTTAACATCCGTTTTAAAGATATCTGTGGGCTATTTTGGGACGAACCTCGGGATTTTGAACGACACTTCTGTCGACACTCAAGTTTCGAAACTTCTACACCATAGCAATAGGAGGACATTTGATTAAGGGGCATCCTACGTAATTTGATTAAGGTACGTGCAAGCCTACGTAAATGGCAGTTCTTTAGTGGAATTGGGTCTCTGACCCGCTGGTCCTGAAGACGAGACTCCACCACTAGCTGACCTCAGCCTTGTAGTGAAGGAATTTGCGTGTCCAAATAGAAAAGTTAAGAAAATTTTTTTGTTATTCAAAATTCCGGTACAATTTTTTAGATTTTACTTTAAATTTGCCTACCTGAGAAAAAACACTTCTATTTCACAAAGTTTTAATTTTTCCTTTCTTTTCAGTTTCAGACACGGCCGAAAGAGAATTATTTCTTTATTCTTTTCCATAATTCACAAAGAGCAGGGGAAAAAATTTGGGTATCTTTTTGTATTTATTTATTTAAAATGTCTTGTCAGTGAATATTTTCATTGCTTTTCTATAGCGTTATTTACTTGCATTCATTTATTACAATATACGCAATTAGATATTTACAAAAGTACGTTTCTCTCTTCAAAAGAAATTTCTCCAGTAAAACTACTTTGAAAAAAAAAAACATTCGATTTTTGATTAAAAATCTAAAATTTATCTTTCGATTCTTTTCAAATCTGTAATGTTTGTAGTGAATTCCTCAAGAAACGATTACAAAATCAAATCTTTATTGTTTACAGTCCTGTAAAGTGAAAAGTAAAATTACTCAATATACTGTCAAAATCTCAAAAAGCACTGAAAAATGGAAATTTTGTATGGTCAGACATATTTCAAGCCATTTTATTCAGTAACTAAGAATGAAAAATCCTCCCATAGGTCACCTCTATTTATGAAGAAATATGAATACAATCAAATGCTGAGTTTTTTAAAATCTTCATATCATTCATATCGATAACAAATCATAACGAGTTCTTTTAAAATTTTGACAAGCAACACCACCTATCTCAATTTTTTGAAATTTCAAAGAGGAAGAAAATGCTCAATTTTTCTTAACCAATGACGAATATTTCTGAATTTTTTAACATCTGATATAAACTGGAGACTGCACTTTCCTACTAGATGTAAAAGAAAATATAAAAATATTCATTATTAGTTGCGAAAAACTGAGTATTTTATTCCTCTTTGAAATTTTAAAAAATTGAGATAGGTGGTGTTGCTTGTTAAGCGATGATATCATACATAACGATATCATATACAGAAAATTCTACCATTCAATACCTCATACGGAGGGAATAAATGGTCCACCTGCGCTTCTACTACTAATTATAAGTAAAAATCCCTTTATACAGATTCATAAATGCTATATATATTAACAATTTGTTTCTTCTTGGACGTCAAACCCTAAACTTATTTTAACTCTGTTACCTAACTGCATTCGGCATGGGTGAAATATATATTTGTACATGCCCCCTTAACGGGAGAGGAGGTAAAGAGTTCGATGTTCCGTGATTGGCGTCCGTAGTTCAAGTATAATCACGTGAGAGAAGGGGTTGCAAAGCCCCACTTGAACTTTTCGATACGGATGATACTGCTTCGCACCACATCTGCGAATTTTCAAGAATGTTATAAGTACTGTTCAGCTTGGTTCCGCATCTGGTTTTAAGAAATACAGATGTTTAGTTCGTTTTTCAACTATTATTTCGCTACGGATATATCGCAGGCAGCTGATATTTTAAAAGACACTGAAATAAAAATTTATTAACTACTTAAACACGAATTTGTTCGTTTGCATAAGTCATAACATTTAATGAATGTGAATTGTTGGTGAATGTGTATATTAATTAACTAGTGAATAATTTGTTCGTTTGCATAAGTCATGACATTTAATGAATGTGAATTGTTGGTGAAAGTGTATTAATTAACTAGTGAATAGTTGCGGAATTGTAAATCAGATAAATTTAATAGTAAAAAATATATTAACTAATGTATTAATTCTATAAGTAATGCAAATACTAACACTTCTTAGCTTAAATAAGTTGTAGGAATCACAATTCGTATTCAGTCATTTTGAAATGCAAAGAATGTGCCTTTTAATTTAGCTTCCAACAGTTAACTAAAAGAATATTTATGCCATTCTTAAAACAGGAAAATCCTTATTTTTCAATAATATTTCCAAATGTATAAGTATAAAAAACTGTTTAAAATAACGTCGTCGATAAAATTGAAATTCCTCCCAGAAACCTTTAAGTAAAGGAATTTAACCATTCGGAAACTGTTGGGACACATATGTTAAGATTAAAGGATGCTAACTGAAATTTTTAATTAAAATTATTCATTAAATTTAATTAATACATTGAATTTAGTTAAGAAGTAAAAATGTAGCCTTTCTCCTGTGTTCTCTTTAAAATCTATTTCGAAAGGATTGAGTAAATCCCGTTTAATTCGGAAATTAAACGGGATTTAATCCCGAATAAACTCCCGATGGAGTTAACAAAAAATTCTACCATTCAATATCTCATTGGCTCAACGGAGGGAATAAATGGTCCACCTGCGCTCCTACTACTAATTATAAGTAAAAATCCCTTTATACAGATTCATAAATGCTATATATATTGAAAATTTATTTCCTCTTGGACCTCTTGATTAGGCTTTTTAATTGTGAGCCCCCTGTGGCGCCCGGGTCATGTGATTTTTTCGTGCCCCGTCATCATCAGTGACTTAGCTTGTGTAAACGGCGTCGGGACTTCAGATATTTTTTCGCCCTCTCATTGTATTTGACTTTAAAAAGTGATATAAACGCATTAAAGTTTTGTCACCATAACCAGTGTAGTATCGACAGTAAGTGACGCTCGGAAAGTAGTATGATATTTTATCCCAATCGTCAACAATGGTTTAACAAGCGTCACGGGTATGTTATTATTTGCACGCCCCCTTATTATATTATGCTTTTAAAAATGGCCTAAACGCAGTGATGTTTTGACTACATGGCGCCCCTTAAAATTGGCTCCCGGGGCATCTATAACCCCTCCTTGCCGCTAAGCCGCTGTGAGTACCTCCTACTGTTATATCTTTTCCTTCCTTTCCTTTCTCCTAAACCATCTCTTCGAGCAAAGAAGTTTTATTAATAATGTTATGACTTTCGTTATCTGAAGAGTAAAACGACTCAAATTAACGTAATAACATTTGTGGGATTTATTTTTTGATTTTACATTTTATTCCATTTTTCATGATAGTACAAGTTCCTCGTCCTATCAAATAAAAACAGCGTTTTGGGGCCAAATCCGTCAAAGGGTTGACTGTCTGTCGGTCTGTATAATCGCATACTTCTAAACATTATAACTCGTAAACCCTAAAGCTTTGATAAATAAAAATTGGTATGAGGCCTGCTAACAATAATTGTAGATCCGTGCCCAAATTCGTTTCAATCGGGCGAAAAGAAGGTGTTCAAATCGCCTATTTGTCTTTTCTCATCACACAATGACGCGAGGCCGTTATTGCGTAATTGCACGAATCACTTGTGCTAATCCTTTCTACTTCTACCCACGACTTTCGCCTCCAAGCTTCCGATTCCCTATCTTTTTTTCTCCACTGCGTTAGGGACTCTTGTTCGTTTTGTTGCCTTTAAGCTTATTTTTTCTCCACATTGTTAGGAATATACTAGAAAGTTTAGGGGAGACTACTGCCGCTGGTTTATGATAGTACAAGTTACTCGTCCTATCAAATAAAAACAACGTTAACATAATTTCACATTAATTTAGGATGAAAGCAACAAATATTGATCCTCATGATCAGCTGTTCAAATGGAAGACAATTTCAATGCAGTGCTTGAGCTCGTTTCATAGAGCTTAGTTTTATAAATTTAAGCTCAAATGAAGACAGATAATTTCGTGTTTAGAGTTGCACAAACTTGCTGCGATTGCAACGCATAAGACGAGTATGTTCTATGCCGAAGTTCTGTATTCGTGAAAGGTATTAAATATTTTATTGCTTTAATCCTTAAATGCCCTGTGTTGCCTTTAAGCAACATACCCAATTCTGTCTTCTAAAACTTGAGAATAAGACTGAAGCTGTAATGCCTGTTGTAGCCAATAGGATACATACTGAAAATGTTATTAAATCAGTTTACAACATATAGCTGGCAACTTGAGTGCTGATAAAAATGAATTGATGTTTTTCACTTGCTGCTGCATCTTTTTTGCTTTGTTTGTACGCTTGGGAATACCACATTTTATTTACAATGTTGAAGGAAATTCCTTATCCTTATTATTAGTTCTTAACATTCATGTCTGTTTAATATTATAGAATTTCGGCAAGGAAATTTTTTCCTCAACTAAAGCTCAGTGATGCCGATTGGTAACAAACTGTGTTTTAGCCATAAACCATACTTAAAACAAAATGGGATTTTTTAAAGTATTTTTCCCATGATTTATATAAGAAATCAAAGTCAAAAACATTTTAAAAATCAATTTTTTAAAAATTCGGGTTCTTGGTATTCTTCTTTCGCTCTACTCAGTAGGACTTCGGACTAATTTTCTTTTCACATGCGCTATGAAAACAAAATTCTGCGACTTTTCTTTTCCTTCAATCCCTTATGTTTTGTGTCTTCCGCCGTCACCGATACTACTTTCGAGTACCCCTAACTGGTCCGCCGCGTACCCCAGGGAGTACGCGTACCACAGATATGAAACCTCTGTACTACACTATTATCTTGTTCGGAAAGACTAATGAAAATGAATACAACAATATTGAAAACCCTAAAACATTCTTCTACTTTCCGTATGCATGAACTATGGAGGTGACCTTTCTTTACGTGAGTCAATCGGAAGCGGACGACCATTGTTGAGCTCTTATTACTTACTGCATTGTGCGAGCGATTATAAGTATGTTGACGATTAGCAAGGAAATGCAAAATTTATGTAAGACAGAGACATTAATGAAATGAAATAATTTAGTATCCATCACATATTCGGGAGAAGTGAATGTGTAATCACTTTAAAAATTTAACAATCCCATTTCTGTAACGTACGTTGTAAATTACATCAGTCTCGACATTTTATTATCTCTACCAAAATAGGCCAGGCCTTTATAAGATATTCTGGAAAGCAGCTCTATCTGAATTGTTACATATTCAGGTCAGGATGGAACTACAGATTCTAACATTTTTATGCACTATTTTTAAGTGTGTGTAAACACACTTAAAAATAGTGCACAGTGCTACAGTATTCTGAAAAATATGAATAATTTCAATCTGGGAGGTTCCTGAAGTAGAAAGGATATAAAAAGGAGGTCCATGGCAAATTCGGAACTCCAGGTGTACATTACACCTCTTTGACTGTTGAAGACTTGTCTTCCCACTTCGTCAGTCATTGTTTTTCATAATTTACCACACTAAAAGCAAGAAACTATGCTACTGCGACACTAAACCAGACATTATTAAAACATACTTCTGTAAAGCTCAACCATCAGATATCCTCTTGGAAAAAAAACTTCTCATTTCTTCTTTCTGTCTTTATTTTTATTTTGTTCTTCCTTCCTTTTTACGCCGTGGCAAAAAAAGTCCGGGGTGAAGACATGTCAACGAGCAGGGCTGAGTGCGACGCTTTGTGTACGATTCCCTTCCACATTGGAGGGTATTTATGGATGAACTAACATGCATATGCATGAACTATGGAGGTGACCTTTCTTTACGTGAGTCAATCGGAAGCGGACGACCATTGTTGATCGGGCAATGCCACGAAGACCAGTAACAAGGTGACATTCAGTATGCTAATTTAAGCATTTGCTAATCGGAACCGCTCTTTTTTTCTGGAAAATATGAAAATAATCAGTCTGCCCGAACATCAAAGGGTACTATTGTGGTTAACCCTTTTGGTTTGGATTGGCCTTGAAAAATTGGAAGTACGGTTGAGTAAATGAGAATCGTATGTGATTGCTCGGTTTATTATTTTAAAATGGTTTTGGAGTTGCTGAAAGTGGGTGATTCGGTCACTTCTAAAGGGTCTTTGAAATGATAACTAGCGAATATGGAATGGTACCATTTGCTGTGCGATCCCGTAAACAGTTAATCAAATGTCGCTAGAAAATAAGACTTAATGAGGAACGTGAGGGTTAAAAAAATGAAGCTATTTGCATATTCGTATTTCTGAACAAAATTTATTTAATTATAAACGTAACTTCAGGTAGAACAACATTCCAAGACGATTTTAGACGTTGATAATATTTCGGAAATTTTTTTATACCAGAAAATACAAATATGATTTGTAAAATTATTTGTGATTCTTTCATTCTGAGTAGTTTAAAATTCGGCCATTATTGAATGTACGATGTAGTTGCGGTTCAGTTAGATCATAAGTTCATTTACTGGATAATTCTGGAAATCTTTGATTATTTGTGGAAAGTAATTAGTATTTTTTTAGTACAAAAATATTTCTACCGAGCGAACAGAATTTGCATTTAATGCGATATCGCCTATTAACCTGCAGGCTTGCTAAAAAAATTACGACGCGTAGGGAAGGGTAGAAATAGTGGAACGGATTGGGTTGGGTTGGCTTGAAGTGAGTGTTGACATTTATCGGCGTAAAAGATAGGTATGAAAGTGCTGGAATGAATACAAATTACAGAATGTAAACAAGCAAATACAAGGTGTCCAACAAAGGACTCCCTGATTTTAAAATTAAATAACTCGGCAACGGTGATCGATTGAAGAATGAAACCTATGGTATATATATTCTGAAAGCTGTAAAAATCTGATAGGAAAGTTTCAGAATTAGTTACAAATGTTGCCGGTAGTTGGCGCTGTATGCTGTAATCATAGTACAGAGTCTGGGAAAGAGGCTATAAATAGTCCTTTGCAATCAATCGTTGCAATTACATCACAATCAATTCAAATTGTTCATTTTTCGCAGCACAGAGGTGGAGTATACCAAGAATCAAATTGTCAGTTAGTTGCTCTGTAGAGTGTCGACGGAAAAGCAGGCACATACCCCACAGATCAACTCTTCAAGCTCATGCAGGGTTGCAGGATTGTTCCGGAAATCAGTGTACTTCCATGTGCCCCACAAGAAGTAGTCGCAGGGGATGAGATCGGGTGAGTATGGAAGCCATCCAGACATGTTCCAGTAAATCTGGATAGCTCAAAGCAATGCCTTTGGAGGTTTCAAGTTTAGTTGCCATTTAGTGCCTCATTTCCGTTGACACACTACAGGGGGTTATTGAAAATTTCATTCTTGGTATGCGCCATCTCTGTGCTGCGAAAAGTGCACATTTTGAATCGATTGTGATGTAATTGCAACGATTGCTTGCAAAGGACTGTTTATGGCCTCTTTCCCAGACTCTGCACTATGAGTACAGCGTACAGCGCCAACTACCGGCAACATTTGTAACTAATTCTGAAATTTCTCTATCAGATTTTTACAGCTTTCAGAATAAATATACTATTGCTTTCATTCTTCTATCGATCACCGTTGCCGAGATATTTAATTTAAAATCAGGGAGTCCTTTGCTGGACACCCTGTAGACATTGCTCACCCAATAGCCGTTTTGTAACAGATTTTCGAATAAGATAACTCGCTAATATCGAACAGAACCATTTACCGAAATGAATCATTTATTGTGTATTCATATCATCAATAAATGAGGCTTCACAAGAAACTATACGCCAGCGATGAATAAGTGTGTTAAAAAAATTAATGTAATTTACATATTCGTGCATTCGAAAAAAAATTTATTTTACTGAAAAATATGACTTTACTCTGGGAATTCAAGGAAAATTTCTAACATTGTGAATAGAAAGTTTCGAAATTTTTGGGAGGTTTTACAATATGAAGGGCATATATAAATAATTTGTATTGTTATTTTTAATTTTTACGTTTTGAATTAAACTGTCACATATTGTCGATTTTTTAATTAAAGCATTTCTGTGACGCTCATTTCTTCATGTACTACATTCCTGCCTCTTATGAAAATTTCAGTACAATCAATAATTGTTTGCACTGTGTGTGTAAGAGATTTGGACAGGCTGGAACTTTGATGTTCGAAAGCTGCAAATAATGGCAACCTAAATATTCTTTGTTTTTTAATCTTTTTGTGTAGAGCAATGGGGAAATTATGTCTCAATTATTCCATAACATTTTTGCCGGCTACGTTAAAAGGAATTCAACGATTTGATTAAAAGGAATTATACTATTGTAGCACTGAATCGCACAAAACTAAAGAATGGTCATAAATTATTGGACCCATTTCAAAAATTAATTTAAAAAAACTAATAATGTTACAACTGCGTTTTTTTTAAATGAGAGAACAAATAAAAAAGCCGATGCGCGTTTTCAGGTTTCCTTTTTCAGTTTTTCTTGAATATCTCGAAAACTATTCAGTTTTCGAATTACTATTGATTGGACAAAATATATAGTTTTATTTTTCTTCTAGCTTTAATAGTTTCGCAGATAATGGATCTCAAAAATGGAGATGTCCAATAATTTACGACTACCTAGACCACCGTAATGGCGCGTAAAAAGTTTTTTCCAGATAGATTATCTGAAAAAAACTTTTTAAAATGCGTTCTCATTTTAAAAAAACCTTAGTTGTAACATAATTAACTTTTTTTTATTAATTTTTGAAATGAGTCGAATAATTTATGACCACCCTGTATTACAGCGTTGCACTATATAAATAGCAATTCTCTTCATTGCAGAACTATTTGGACCTATTCGCAAGCGTTAGATTGAAATAGCGATTTAAAATTAACCATCGTTGAAGTGCAAATAAAATTAGCAAAAAGTCAAATAGAAGAGTCAAGTACTTTTAATAAATTCTCTTTAATTAGGAAAATTCCGTACTAAATAAAATTTGTTAACTTTACTTCAACTTATGGGCCACCCATGACCATTGCAGCAGAACACCGAAAAGACACGCGCCTACCGGCAGAAAAAGCAAAGAGCGGAAAGACAGGAGTCTCAGAGTAGTAAATGGGTAGAGAATAAAAAGTAAAGCGAACGGAATCTCCGTTTTAATAATATGCCATATTGAGTCTAATGTGTAATTCAGCATTTCTAGAGAGACTCGCAATGAAGTCGGACCCAGGCGTGTGCTTTGCAAACATGCCTCGCAGAAAATCGCTTCATTTCAAAACTATTTGCATAATTTGTAAGCGTTGCAACGAAATAGTGATTGAAATGAATTCGAAGTTGGAGGATTAAGCACTGAATTGAAACATGCTTAAACTATCTTCACCTCGAAATTGAAGTCAAATCCATTCCTTGGTCTTTAGTTGAAATTTCCCCAGGGCCACCATAAATGCTCCATTTTTCAATCTCTAAAAATAGAGGACATCGAAATCCTGCCTGAAGCTTTCTTTTGCTAACGCGTCCTCTAATACCAATATTCTCTTGATAAACTTCCAGTGTTACATTCAAATAATTCTTAGTTTCCATATAATTCTCGAACGGACCCATTTAGATAGCTTTTGACTTTTCTTTTTTAAAAACTTTTTCTTCTCATTCTGTTCCATAACAATGGATATTTTTCTTACTCGGTCTTCTTTACCGTCTCCGTCTGTCTGTCATCTCTTCTTTTTACTCCAACGCTTCCAATTTATCATTTTTCAGGCACTGATTTCCGATCTCAGTTCTTTCCTGTCTACAATATTTCTAGTATCTGTCCTTCAAGCAATATTTCTTTGTTCACGCATTTATTAAATTTTATAAAAATTCCCATTCTGCTTTCATTACCACTTCACGGTCGGAACGGTCACTTTTTAAGGCCAAATACAATGAGAGTTGAAAGAAATACCATGTTCCGGGAGGCATATTTACAAATCCTACCCTGATAGAACTGAGGCAGGAAATCGGACAATATGATTGGCTCGCTTCGCCGAAAGCCGATGATGTCGTTCTTTGCTCTCGTGCGTGTACTTTTCATTAGTATAATTTCTTGCAGTGTGGGATGTTTTATTTTTTTATGATATTTTAAAAAATAATATCATTTAAAAAAAATATTACAACCCACGGAAGAATGTTTTCTGTGCTCAACTGTGGGAAAACGGAGAAGAAAAGTAGGACGACTCTTGTTCTGTTATGATTGCCGTACGCTTCGTGCGAGAGCTGAAAACGACGTCACTGCTCCTTGTAGCCAATGATATTGACTGATTTCCTGCATCAGTTCTATCAGGGTAGGGTTTGTAAATATGCTTCCGGGAGCCGTTTACACAAACTAAGGCACTGATGATGACTGGGGGGGGGGGGGGATTATGACGCTGGCGCTACTTTCCCTCGCTACGCCACTGAAGAATTTGTCAAATTTTTTTCAAATTCAATATTATCCAGGTTCCCAATGAACTACTTTAAAATCTATCAGCGTACAACCCAACATTACAAGGTTCCGTGCACGCCTCTGATTACATCATTCTTTACAAGTATAGCGAAAACAATCGGCAAAATCCGAAAATCGACGAACACAGAGGCAATTATTTCCATATGAATCAATATGAATCCAATTAATTTGTTTCAGACACTCCAAAATACATACCAAAAACACATTTTATAGAGAATAAAGATAGTGTTTAACCTTCCAGCAGTCGCGTGTATTTGCGAGGTACTTATTTCGCGCATCGTTACATATTTATAGCGTGTTGTTTTACAAAAATATTAAAATAAAATAATAATGAAAATAAAAATCAGTTTTTTAAACGATCAAAAATGAATGGTGCAATATCAACCAGGAGACAACGCAGAGACTGGTTGATATACCATGAATAAAAGACTGAAAGAAGTGATTAAGGCCAAAGGAAGTCCAGATAAACATTAAACACTGATATTTGATTTTTAAAAAAATTGTTAGGTGAACTTTTCGTTGTAAGTTTTCAATCGTTCGAATAATTTTGAAAATCACATAATTTAGAGTTATATGAAAATGTTCCTATTCTGACAAATTCTGCGATAAAGTTTGAGTTATTTGAAGCTTTCTCTAATGAATAATATTGAATTAATAATAAAATTAATATTTCAGGGTATGAATAAATAAATTTGTTTTCTACAATGAAAAATGTAAAATTTTCATTAGCGTTCTAATAATTTTGGGCAACATTATAAATGGGACAAGTAATTCAATACATAACTATAGCAAATTTTGGAAAATTCAGGACTTTTGTCTATCTGTATGGTTTTCGATTCTACGTTGCGCATGTCACCAGTATTCTTTATTCCATCTGAAAATATTTGAGCAAAGATAAGTACCTAAAATTGCATATTTGGTAAGTTGGAATTTGATAAAATGAGTATTGTTCTGTAATATATTCAAGTAACAGAGCTGCTGGCAGAAGATTTGGTTTGCAATACTGCATTGAAAAAATTAACTTGCGTAATTTAATGATTCGTTGGCGGTAATCTCCTAAACTCAGGATCTGAACCCTCTGATAATAAAAAGCGTGACGGACTCTTAGTGTAAGATATTTTAAGCGAGTCATTCATCACTAGGACACTCCACGATTTTTGGAACGCAACATGCTAAATCCCTTCGTGAATGTAAAAATGCGATGAGAATTGACGTAGACATAGGGAAAATTTGGAAATCCAACATCGTTTGTTTTCCATTCAGCAATAAAAGAGAAATACGATCCTTCAAGGCTGGAGGATGCTCACTCTGAAAAGCGAAAACCTGCTGTGTAAGGGAGGAGGACCCGTGGGGGAGGGAGAATGTGAGTGGGAGTTAGTATGGGGAAATCAGGGCAGAGAGGGGTCCCGTTTAGAAGGATGGAGTAGGAGTAGGCAGGAATCGCAACGACCGGCAGTGCGTTTTGCATCCTTCGTGAATGACACACCTAAATGGATCGGCTTAAATGGGTGGCACCAAATGGTGTAGAACAGCCTTGTCGTGAATGTCCAGCCTTAACAGTCCCGGCGGTGTGACAATAAACTGCACTACACTAATATTCCCAATAATTAAGTCCGCTTACTTAACAAAGGTTGCTCGCACATTCTTTAAACAATTTGGACATAATTTAAGCTAGGTTTCTGCAAAGAGAAGTCTACTGTTTTAATAATTCTGTCTGATTTCTTTTGTTCGTAACTATAATTCTGCAGTCTAAATTCCACGATAATAATGTTTTTCGTTAAATTAATAAAGGTAGTTTTACCCATTCCTCTTCCTATCGCATTAACAGTTTTAAGTCTATTGTTACAGTCATGGAAAGTCGCTTCCCAGCAATGCAAGTCTTATGGTTGGGAAGAGAGTTTTACAAGGTGAAGCATGGAGTGACCTCAGCGACTCTCGTGGCACGCATGACCTTGGCGACTATTTTGGCGACAAATTTGGCGACCTTGGCGACAAATAGATGATTCTCGAAAATGCAACCCTTTTCTCGATATTTCTATTAGGGGCCGAGATCCAGGTTTTTCATGAAAATTCTATGTGACGTCACGGCCTAACGGGGAGAGTATTGGAATATTTTATAATAAATTCAGAAAACTCAACTAGAGGTTAAATAGTATTTTTCCCATTAATAGTGAAAAGAAAAATGTTACACACTCAAAGTCAAAGTAATAGAAAGTCACTAATGCTTTTAAATCAGCAAAGTAATTTTAGCATTATGTTAAATAAATTTTTAATAATTATACAATTACAAAATGCAAACAAACATATTATACTTCTTGAAATAATTTAATAAAAATGTAATAATTTTAAAATCTTTAATGATTGATAATCATTCAATAATTTAGTTTCGAGAGAAAAAAAAACTGATCGACCTTTGAGTATCATCCTTTTTCAATTGGCTGATTTCTTATATGCGTTATGTGATGCTTTTGGTACAAAAACTAAGTTATCAGTTTCAAATCTTTAATTATAATCTGTAACATATCTTTAATTAATATTTAACTAACACCTGTCTAATAAATTAAGCTTAAGAAATTTTTAAATGGTGATGCATGTTGCTGTTATCCTATGACCACTTTACCCCATCTTAATTAAATTACTATAAGAACAAGAGTTGGTTCTTCGGCTTTATGCTGGATGCTTCGCTTGTTTCAGTATTCAGTTGGATCTATGTTTCTCAAAATCGTGATAAAACATTCAAATAACTCCCAAAGGATTAAATACATCCAAAAACGCAACAAAAAGTTTTTTTAGAATACTAATTGAACATTCATATTCGTTCTGATTAAAAAGGAGGAGATAAAGCCTTAGATCACGGTAATATCTGAACCTAAAGTGAATAAGAGCCATTACTATTTCCAGCGCACCTGAGACTGAGTTGTACAGCAAATGCCTGAGACAGCAGACATACGCACGGTTTGTGTGGCCAACGAATGGAGATGTGCGTTGCAGATTGTAGTGAGAACTTTCCAAATTAAGTTTGACTCAATCAGTGGTGTATGCGTTTGCATCTTGTTTGAGTGAAGCCGGATGCTTCAAAATGCATCTCATGCACATGCCGTAAAAGAAGTCTGTCGTCAACACAATCAAAGCAATCCTCATACAAGGCTGTTCCATATTTCTTAGAACGTTTTAATGGAATATATCGACTGCTGAGAATCATAGTGACGAAACGAAATTGTCATCAAGAGAAATCACGTTTGATAGGTCATTTCTCCAGTATGATATGGCTTCTATATTGGGTTGAGGAAACTCTTTCGCTCTTTTGCACGTGAATTCATTTGGTGCTTTAAATCGAAAAATCGATATTTTGGTGTTTCATGCATGTTTCATATGCGATATAGCAATTGTTTGGTTTAAAACAGTTTTATTTCTAGTAATTATTTGCTGACTGCAAATAAACAATCTGATATTACAAAAGTTTTTTACATAAAAAAATAGCTTTATAGATAAGCAATGGATAGAAAGAGTTTTCGCTTTTTTGAAGACAAATATTTCTGTTATGTAACAAGAGCTCTTTAAAGTCACGGAAACAGTGTGTATAAAGGCAGGAAAGAATGACTGTTAATAATAAAGGTAAAGCAAGTAAAAATTTACAATCACGTAGTTCAAAAGAGAACCTTATGAATATTTCAGTAAGATCTTTAAATTTAAAACTAATTACACACCAGCTCAAACAATTGTTACAAAATTATTAAATTGCTTTGTTCCGACTGTAAATAAACCAATGAACAGGATTTTAATCTTAAAAAAGTCTGATATATAGAGCTCAATTTAGAATTATGCAGGAGAAACATTTACATGCTGAAAATGGAAAATTTTTCAACATCCAATGAAACTTGAACGTATCTAAGGACTGCCTTTAAAGAATAATTTATTCATAAAGGAGAAAATTAGAAATTTTGGTTCAAAGATTCTAAAAGTTTGTGATGGATTTATGATTCTTCGGTTTTGCATATAATGGAATTAAACATCAGAAGAGATGATAAATACAAAATACAATCCTAATATTATCAAAATAATATCTATTGCATTTGAAAGGGAAAATACCATCTCCTTATTTAAACACCCATCAAACAGTAGAATTCATCAAGCAAAAACAAATAACCATGATCTAAATCACTCAGTAAATACCTGGAAAAATAAATCGAGAAACTAGCATCAACCCAATAACTTTTACTCATTTTCCTGATAATTCACCGGATGGCATGAACTTTAAGCGTTTGACAACTGAAGAAGGCAATAAGCGATCATAGTGCTGCACAAAATTCGTGGGTGTAATGGGTGTAAACAGTCCAACACGCAGATAATGGAGAATGAAGGTTTATTTACAAATAAGCAGGAAAATACGTAGCACAAGTACAGAAAAGCCATTTTTAAATAACATATATTAACAATGGGTTAGACAACAATCTAACTGGTAATGACATAGTCTGTACTTTGATATTTAACAACACAAAACAGTCAGTAACTAGTAACGACAATGCTCAGCTCACAGCGGATAGAACCTGAAGACGTTCACGCTTCAAAGCGAAGTAACTAGCCGATCAAAGACGCTGCTGTGATCCTAAACGCGGTCTTAT
>BGPR01000117.1:1252168-1272612 GCA_013235015.1 Araneus ventricosus | reverse complement strand
TAACAATTTGGACATAATTTAAGTTAGGTTTCTGCAAAGGAAGTCTACTGTTTTAATAATTCTGTCTGATTTCTTTTGTTCTTAACTATAATTCTGCATCCTTTTTTTTTTTCGTTAAATTAATAAAGGTAGTTTTACCCATTCCTCTTCCTATCTCATTAACAGTTTTAGGTCTATGATCGCTTATTGCCCTCTTCAGTTGTCCAAACGCTTAAAAGTTCATGCCATCCGGTGAATTATCAGGAAAATGAGTAAAAGTTATTGGGTTGATGCTAGTTTCTCGATTTATTTTTTCCAGGTATTTACTAGTGGATTTAGATGCATGGTTATTTGTTTTGCCTTGATGGAAATTCTACTGTTTGATGGGTGTTTAAATAAGGAGATGGTATTTTTCCCTTCAATATTGGCAATGAAATATTATTTTGATAATATTAGGGATTGATTTTTGTATTTATCATCTCTTCTGATGTTTAATTTTCCATTATATGCAAAACCGGCAAGAATCATAAATCCATCACAAACTTTTTTTAGAATCTTTGAACCAAAATTTCTAATTTTCTCCTTTATGGCAATAAATATATTTCTTTTAAGGCAGTCGCTTAGATACGTTCAAGTTTCATTGGATGTTGAAAAAATTTTCCATTTTCAGCAGATAAATGTTTCTCCTGCATAATTCTAAATTGAGCTCTATATCCAGACGTTTTTTAAGATTAAAATCCCTGTTCATTGGTTTATTTACAGTCGGAACAAAGCAATTTAATAATTTTGTAACAATTGTTTGAGCTGGTGTAATTAGTTTTAAATTTAAAGATCTTACCTTGGAAATATTCATAGAAGTTCGTCTCTCTTTTAGACACGTGATTGTAAATTTTTACTTGCTTTACCGTCGAATAAGAAGAAAAGAAAAATCAGGTTTATTTGGGTTCATCAATTAATGGAAAAAGATTGGGTTGGAGCCTTTTATACGTTGATTTGTTTCAAGAGTTGAGGAAGGATGATGAAATTCTTCAATTGCTTCAAATTTCAATTACTACTTAAAGAGTTTTTTTTTATATTGTTCAATATTGACAACATCAGTCAATTGTACAATATAATTTAACTAGTTTCAATAATATACTATTTATTTTCCCAAATAAAATTAAATTAATTATTAGATTACGTAGTCAATATTAAAAAAAGGTTATATTATACATAATTCTCTGTAAACGAAAGTTGTTCATCGCATCTGAATGTTTCTAAACAGAATAATGTTGGCGTGTTCTTTATGTAGTATAAATAAGGAAAAATATATAATTAAAATATTTATTATATACTAAAATATTTATAGAGGTAAAATTTTTTAATATTCTGTTGCTAATGGAGCACTGAGAATCTCAACGTTTTTTTTATGATTTTTACACTTCTAGTACGTATATAGTGAGAAAGTATGACTTATCAAAATCATTTCTTTCTATTTCAATACAAAAAGTCGCTTCAATTTCTAGGCGAAACAAGGTGTTTTCTGTCCTTAAAATGTCGAGTTTTATTCCACAAAACATGCCTTTTTTTTTTGGATTAATGCAATTAAAATTCTTATCTATAGGTCATACATCTTCACAATGAAAAAAACCCAATGGATTCAAACCAACTTACAATACAAGACAAGATAATCACACTAGCTGAAACAAACGCGGTAGAAATATCGCCGTGTGTGTAAAGCTCTCATTTACACCGTGCGCCTCCTTGGGTGGCGACGGAAAAAACTCCGCAGCGATAGTGGCAGTCCGCGATTGCATATCTACACGCGGTAAATCGTCACCTTGCGATTTTCCGCTCAATGTGTAGCTCAACTTGCATCAGTGCACTACTGTTGGAACGGCGGCGTGATGGTTCCGCGCGATAAGTCATGTGTGTGTAACTAAAGCCCTGAATACGTCTCTTAAGTAGCGACACTCTTTTCCCCATAGACTTCGTGCCGCTTTCGATTTTTTGATTGAAGTTGCCAGTCACATGGGTAAACAAGCGCCATGTTGTGTCTTTGCTTGGGATATTGTATCGCGCTTTTGGCATTATGCACTCTATCTGTTTTACCCATTTTTCGCTTTTACCTATTTATATCGTTTAATAGATACTTTAAAATTTAGAGTTTGAAGAAGGATTTAATTTATCCTTAACTGTTAAAATAGTTTATGATTTCACTAGTATTTGGTTTAGCTGTGGAATTTAATTTACAATTGTCAAATTGCTACCATTCATATCCTATACTAAAGCACACATATGGTACAATGTTAGATCTTTTATTCTTATATTGAATTTATGATTATCAAAGGAGTTCTCTAAAGAGCTGGCACATTGAAGTGTTTTCTATAAAGCCTTGTACACATCATGACAAAGTAATGTTGCACATTTGGACAGAGAATTGTACTGCTACAGAATATTTATTTCTTTACGACTCCTACCTGTTGAATGATTGATGTTGAGATAAAAAACACCAATGTCGGGACCGAAAAATCTATCATACTTTTTGGGAAAATGGATGATAAAACCTTGGCGGTAAATAAGTTCAATGAAACAGAATCACAGAAATAGCTTACAATGTGCAAGCAAGTTGTCTACGTCTGTATGATCAATATGTAATATTTCATACTTTTGTAACATTAACGTAAAGGAATCATACCTTTGCCTTCAAGCTTGCCGAAAAGGGATTTTTTTAAAATTATTTTATGATAATTGAAAAGTAGTATTAAAACAAGCGAAAATCCTATTTTAAAATTATTTCTTACTGATTTATGAATTTTTCATATATATATCTTTAATTATATATATTTTAATTACATGTAAAAAGAATTTGCATGTATTATGATTTGGATCTCTAACTTGAACGGTTCAAAATTTAATATATTTTATCAAAATACTATACTTAAATAAATTTAAATTTAAAAAAATCTGATTTAAATAAAAAATCCAATTTTTTTTATTTTTAAAAAAATCATGATTTATCACCTGGTTTGGAGTAATTTATAACTTAGAAAGTCTTAGCAAAAAAACTGAATATAATTATTTCAAAATGATCGCAAATTAAACACGCATTTAGTATAGTATGTGTTTAATATAAAAAAATAAATGATTATTTAAAATGATGTTTTTTTATATGAGATCATTAGGTATTTAAGTTTTTGGGAATCTGTAAACATTTGTTAAAAAGTCCATTCAATAAACGAAACTCCGTATTTCTAATAGCAGACTCAAGGAGAGTGGCCGTTATCCCAAAATGGCGGACGATTGAACATTGTCGCTAGAGAACGTATTCAAAGCTTTTATGTAAACCAACGATCAGGGCATTATCTGACCTAAAGTGAAAAGAGCCATTTATTCTCAAGACTCAGTGAAAGACTGAGTTGTACAGCAACGCTGAGACAGCAGACATACGTTTCGTGTAGCGAACGAATGGAGCGTTGCATCTGTATAGAGAAACTTTCAAACTAAAGTTTGACTTAATATGCGGTATGCGTTTGCATCGTTGCTTGATTGAAGCCGGATGCTTCAAAGCATCTCATGCACATTGCCGTAAAAGAATCTGTCGTCAACACAATCAAAGCAATCCTCATAGAAGCTGTTCTATTTTTAGAACGTTTTAATGGAATATATCACGCTGAGAATCATAGTGACGAAAGTAAATTGTCATCAAGAGAAATCAGCGTTTGATAGGTCATTTCTCAATGTATGATGGCATTCTATATTAGTTAGAAATCCCTTTGCCTCTTTTGCACGTGAATTTAGGTGCATTTGGTGGCTTTAAATCGAAAATCGATATTTTGTGTTTCGCGACTGCGATTTTCCATATGCGATATAAGCAATTGTTTGGTTTAAAACAGTTTTATTTCTAGTTTTGCTGAGACTTAAAATAACAATCTGATATTACAAAGTTTTTACATAAAAAAATAGCTTTTATAGATAAGCAATGGATAGAAAGTTATGTTTTCGCTTTTTCTGAAGACAAATATTTCTGTTACGTATTAACAAGCATCTTTAAAGTCACGAAACAGTGTATATAAAGGCAGGAAAGAATGACTGTTAATAATAAATGAAGCAAGTAAAATTTACAATCACGTTAATCAAAAGAGAGACGAATTATGAATATTTCTCAAGTGAATCTTTAAATTTAAAACTAACCATAGCTCAAACAATTGTTACAAAATTATTAAATTGCTTTGTTCCGACTGTAAATAAACCAATGAACAGGATTTTAATCTTAAAAACGTCTGGATATAGAGCTCAATTTAGAATTATGCAGGAGAAACATTTATCTGCTGAAAATGGAAAATTTTTTCAACATCCAATGAAACTTGAACGTATCTAAGCGACCCTTAAAGAAATATATTTATTGCCATAAGGAGAAAATTAGAAATTTTGTTCAAAGATTCTAAAAAAAGTTTGTGATAGTTTATGATTCTTGCCGGTTTTGCATATAATGGAAAATTAACATCAGAAGAGATGATAAATACAAAAATCAATCCCCTAATATTATCAAAATAATTTTACCATTACTAATATTGAGGAAAAATACCATCTCCTTATTTAAACACCCATCAAACAGTGAATTTCCATCAAGCAAAACAAATAACCATGCATCTAAATCCACTATAAATACCTGGAAAAATAAATCGAAACTAGCATCAACCCAATAACTTTTACTCATTTTCCTGATAATTCTACGAATGGCATGAACTTTAGCGTTTGGACAATGAAGGGAGCAATAAGCTGATCATAAGACCTAAAACTGTTAATAGAGATAGGAAGGGAATGGGTAAAACTACACTTATAATTTAACGAAAAAAAAAGGATGCAGAATTATAGTAAGAAAAAGAAATCAGAAGAAATTATTAAAACAGTAGACTTCCTTTGCAGAAACCTAACCAAATTATGTCCAAATTGTTAAAAGAATGTGCGAGCAACCTTTGTTAAGTAAGCGGACTTATTATGGAATATTATTGTAGTGCAGTTTTTACACCGCGGACTGTTAAGGCTGGACATTCACGACAAGGCTGTTCTACACCATTTGGTGCCAGCCATTTAAACGATCCATTTAGGTGTGTCATTACGAAGGATGCAAAACGCACTGCCGGTCGTTGCGATTCCTCTCTTACTCCATCCTTCTAAGCAGGACCCCTCTCTGCCTGATTTTCCCACAAACTCCCCACTCATTCTCCCTCCCCACAGGTCCTCCTCCCTTACAGCAGGTTTCGCTTTTCAGAGTGAGCATCCTCCAGCCTTGAAGGATCGTATTCTTTTATTGCTGAACGGGCTGAATGGAAAACAAACGATGTTGGATTTCCAAATTTTCCCTATGTTACGTCAATTCTCATCGCATTTTACATTCGAAGGATTTAGCATGTTGCGTTCCAAAAATCGTAGTGTCCTAGTGATGAATGACTCGCTTAAAATATCTTACCTAAGAGTCCGTCACGCTTTTTATTATCAGAGGTTCAGATCTGAGTTTAGGAATTACCGCCAACGATCATTAAATTAGCAAGTTAATTTTTCAATCCAGTATTCAAACCAAATCTTCTGCCATACGCTCTGTTACTTGAATATTTACAGAACAATACCTCATTTTATCAAATTCCAACTTACCAAATATGCAATTTTAGGTACTTATCTTTGCTCAAATATTTTCAGATGGAATAAATCTGGTGACATGCGCAACGTAAGAATCGAAAACCATCAGATGATGACATGTCTGAATTTTCCAAAATTTGCTATAGTTAATGACTGAATTACTTGTCCCATTTATAATGTTGCCAAAATTATTAGAACGCTAATGAAAATTTTACATTTTCATTGTGAAAACAATTTATTATTCATACCTAAAATATTAATTTTATTATCAATTCAGTATATTCATTAGAGAAAGCTTCAAATAACTCAAACTTATCGCCAGAATTTTTCAGGATAGGAACATTTTCATATAACTCTAATATAATGATTTTCAAAATTATTCGAACGATTGAAAACTACAGACTAAAGTTCACTAACAATTTTTTAAAATCAAATATCAGTGTTTAATGTTTATCTGGACTTCTTTGGCCTTAATCACTTCTTTCAGTCTTATTCAGCGGTATATCAACCAGTCTCTGCGTTGTCTCCTGGTTGATATTGCACATTCATTTTTTGATCGTTTAAAACATTTTATTATTTCATTATTATTTTTTATTTTAATATTTTTTGAAAACAACACGCTATAAATATGTAACGATGCGCAGAAATAAGTACTCGCAAATACACGCGACTGCTGAAGGTTAAACACTATCTTTATTCTCTATAAAATGTGTTTTTGGTATGTATTTTAGGAGTGTCTGAAACAAATTAATTGGATTCATATTGATTCATATGGAAATAATTGCCTCTGTGTTCGTCGATTTTCGGATTTTGCCGATTGTTTCTTATACTTGTAAGAATAGTGTAATCAGGGTGCACGGATAACTTGTAATGTTGGGTTGTACGCTGATAGATTTTAAAGTAGTTCATTGGGAACCTGGATAATATTGAATTTGAAAAAAAATTTGACAAATTCTAGTGGCGTAGCGAGGAAGTAGCGCCAACGTCATAATACCCCAGGTCATCATCAGTGCCTTAGTTTGTGTAAACGGCTCCGGAAGCATATTTAAACCCTACCCTGATAGACTGATGGGAAATCAGTCAATATCATTGGCTACAAGAACAGTGACTTGTCGTTTCAGCTCTCGCACGAAGCGTACGGCAATCATAACAGAACAAGAGTCGTCCTACTTTTTTTCTTCTCCGTTTTCCCACAGTTGAGCACAGAAAGCATTCTTCCGTGGGTTTGTAATATTTTTTTTAAATGATATTATTTTTAAATATCGCAAAAAAATAAAACATCCCACTACGAAAAATTATACTAATGAAAGAATACAGCACGAGCAAAGAACGACATCATCGGCTTTCGGCGAAACGAGCCAATCATATTGTCCGATTTCCTGCCTCAGTTCTATCAGGGTAATTTGTAAATATGCCTCCCGAACCTGTATTTCTTTCAACTCTCATTGTATTTGGCCTTAAAGTGACCGTTCCGACCGTGAAGTGGTAATGAAAAGCAGAATGGGAATTTTATAAATTTAATAAATGCGTGAAAAAGAAATATTGCTTGAAGGACAGATACTAGAAATATTGTGACAGGAAAGAGCTGAGATAGGAAATCAGTGCCTGAAAAATGATAAGAGGAACTTGGGTAAAGAGAAATGACAGACAGACGGAAGGTAAAGAAGACCAGTAAGAAAAATATCCATTGTTATGGAACAGAATGAGAAGAAAAAAGTTTTTTAAAAAGAAAAGATCGAAAGCTATCTAAATGGGTCCGTTCGAAATTATATGGAAACTAAGAATTATTTGAATGTAACACTGGAAGTTTATCAGAGAATATTGGTATTAAGGACGCGTTAGCAAAAGAAAGCTTCAGGCAGGATTTCAGTTCTCTATTTTTAGAGATTGAAAAATGGAGCATTTGAGTGGCCTGGGGAAATTTCAACTAAAGACCAGAATGGATTTGACTTCAATTTCGAGGTGAAGATGAGTTTAAGCATGTTTCAATCGGTGCTTAATCCTCCAACTTAAATTCATTTCAATCACTATTTCGTTGCACGCTTACAAATTATGCAAATAGTTTTGAAATAAGCGATTTTCTTATCGAGGCATGTTTGCAAAGCACACGCCTGGGTCCGACTTCATGCGAGTCTCTCTAGAAATGCTTGAATTACACATTAGACTCAATAGCATATTATTAAAACGAGTTCCGTTCGCTTTACTTTTTATTCTCTAGCCATTTACTACTCTGAGACTCCTGTCTTTCCGCTCTTTGCTTTTTCTGCGCGTAGGCGCATGTCTTTTCGTGTCTGCTGCAATGGTCATGGGTGGCCCATAAGTTGAAAAAGTTAACAAATTTTATTTAGTACGGAATTTTCCTAATTAAGAGAATTTATTAAAATACTTGACTCTTCAATTTCACTTTTTGCCAATTTTATTTGCACTTCAACATTGGTTAATTTTAAATCGCTTTGCTCTTTGCTTTCTGCTGGTAGGCGTGTGTCTCTTCGCTGTTCTGCTGCAACGGTCAGGATTAAAGTAAAGTTAAGAATTTATGGAGATTTTCCTAATTAAAGAGAATTTCTTAAAATACTTGACTCTTCTATTTCACTTTTTGCTAATTTTATTTGCACTTCAACGTTGGTTAATTTTAAATCGCTTTCCGCTCTTCGCTTTTTCTGCCGGTAGGGCGGTATCTAAGCTGTTCTGCTGCAATGGTCATGGGTGGCCATGTGTTGAAGTAAAGTTAACGAATTTTTATTTAGTACGGAATTTTCCTAATTAAGAGAATTTAAAAAGTACTTGACTCTTCTAATTTGACTTTTTTGCTAATTTTATTTGCACTTCAGCGATGGTTAATTTTAAATCGCTATTTCAATCTAACGCTTGCGAATAGGTCCAAATAGTTCGCAATGAAGAAGAATTGCTATTTATATAGTGCAACGCTGTAATACAGGGTTCATAAATTATTCGACTCATTTCAAAATTAATAAAAAAAAGTTAATTATGTTACAACTAAGGTTTTTTTAAAATGAGAACGCATTTTAAAGTTTTTTCAGATAATCTATCTGGAAAAACTTTTACCTTACTATACATGGTCTAGGTAGTCGTAAAATATTGGACATCTCATTTTTTGGGTCCATTATCTGCGAAACTATTAAGCTAGAAAATAAAAAGTATGTATTTTGTCCAATCAATAGTAATTCGAAAACTGAATAGTTTCGAGATATTATTCAAGAAAAACTGAAAAAGGAAACCTGAAAACGCGCATCGGCTTTTTTTATTTGTTCTCTCATTTAAAAAACACCAGTTGTAACATTATTAGTTTTTTTTAATTAATTTTTGAAATGGGTCCAATAATTTATGACCATTCTTTAGTTTGTGCGATTCAGTGCTACAATAGTATAATTCCTTTTAATCAAATCGTTGAATTCCTTTTTAACGTAGCCGGCAAAAATGTTATGGAATAATTGAGACATAATTTCCCCATTTACTCTACACAAAAGATTAAAAACAAAAGGAATATTGGAGTTGCCATTATTTGCAGCTTTCGAACATCAAAGTTCACCTGTCAAATCTCTTACACACATGCAAACAATTATTGATTGTACTGAAATTTTCATAAGAGGCAGGAATGTAGTACATGAAGAAATGAGCGTCTCAAGATGCTTTAATTAAAATCGACAATTGTGACAGTTTAATTCAAAACGTAAAATTAAAAATAACAATACAAATTATTTATATATGCCCTTCATATTGTAAAACCTCCCAAAATTTCAAAACTTTCTATTCACAATGTTAGAAATTTTCCTTGAATTCAGAGTAAAGTCATATTTTTCAGTAAAATAAATTTTTTCGAATGCACGAATATGTAAAATTACATTAATTTTTTTAACACATTATTCATCGCTGGCGTGATAGTTTCGTGACAGCCTCATTTATTGATGTATGAGATACACAATAAATGATTCATTTCGTAAATGGTTCTGTTCGATATTAGCGAGTTATCTTATTCGAAAATCTGTTACAAACGGCTGTGGGTGAGCAATGTCTGGGTGTCACAAGGACTCCCTGATTTTAAATAAATATCTCGCAGCGGTGATCGATAGAAGAATGAAAGCAATAGTATATTTATTCTGAAAGCTGTAAAAAATCTGATAGAGATTCCAGAATTAGTTACAAATGTTGCCGGTAGTTGGCCTTGTACGCTGTACTCATAGTGCAGAGTCTGGAAAGAGGCCATAAACAGTCCTTTGCAAGAATCGTTGCAATTACATCACAATCGATTCAAAATGTGCACTTTTCGCAGCACAGAGATGGCGCATACAGAATGAAATTTTCAATAACCCCCTGTAGTGTGTCAGCGGAAATGAGGCACTAAATGGCAACTAAACTTGAAACCTCCAAAGGCATTGCTTTGAGCTATCAGATACTGGAACTATGTCTGGATGGCTTCCATACTCACCGATCTCATCCCCTGCGACCCTACTTCTTGTGGGGCATGGAGTACACTGATTTCGGAACAATCTGCAACCCTGCATGAGGCTTGAAGAGTTGATCTGTGGGGTATGTGCCTGCTTTCCGTCGACACTCTACAGAGCAACTAACTGACAATTTGATTCTTGGTATACTCCACCTCTGTGCTGCGAAAATGAACAATTTGAATTGATTGTGATGTAATTGCAACGAGTGATTACAAGACTATTTTAGCCCTCTTTCCCAGACTCTGTACTATGATTACAGCGCTTAGCGCCAACTTACAGCAGACATTTGCTAATAATTCCCTGAAACTTTCCTATCAGTTTTTAGTTGTCTATATATACCATAAGTTATTCATGCCAATCATCACCGTTGCGCCGAGTTATTTAATTTTTTTTAAAATCAGGAGGGATCCTTTGTTGGACACCTTGTATTTAACTGATTTACATTCTGTAATTGGTATTCATTCCAGCACTTCATACCTATCTTTTTAGCACGATAAATGTAGACATCACTTCAAGCACCAACCTTAATCCGATTCTCCCTATTTTCTACCCTTCCCTACGCGTCGTATTTTTTTAGCAAACCTGACCGGTTAATAGGATATCGCATTAAATCTGAATTCTGTTGCTCGGTAGAAATATTTTTGTACTAAAAAACTAATTACTTCCCAAATAATCAAGATTTCCAAATTCTCAGTAAATGAACTTGTGATCTATGAGACCACGCAACTACCATCATACATTCAATAGTAATGGCCGAATTTTAAACTCTCAGAATGAAAGAGATCACAAATAATTTTACAAATCATATTTGTATTTTCTGGTATAAAAAATTTCCGAAATATTGATCAACGTCTAAAATCGTCTTGGAATGTTGTTCTACCTGAGGGATTTGACGTTTATAATTAAATAATTTTAATTAAAGCAATACCTGAAATACGCAAATGCTTCATTTTTTTAACCCTCACGTTTCCTCATTAATCTTATTTTTTTTAGCACATTTTGATTAACTGTTACGGGATCGCCTGTAATGGGTACCATTTCCATATTCGCTAGTTATCATTTCAAAGACCCTTTAGAGTGACCAGATCACCCGCACCTTTCAGCAACTCAAACCATTTTAAAATAATAAAACCGACAATCCATCCCCCACGATTCTCATTCCTCAACTTACTTCAATTTTTCAAGGAATCAAACCGAAAGGGTTAACACAATGAGTACCTTTGATGTTCCGGGCAGACTGATTATTTTCATATTTTCCGGAAGAAAAAAAGGCGGTTCCGATTAGCAGAAATGCTTAAATTAGATACTGAAGTCATGCATGTTACTGGTCATGTGGCATTGCCCGATAGCTAATGGTCGTCCGCTTCCGGATTGACTCACGTAAAAGAAAAGGTCACCTCCATAGTTCATCTCATGCATGTTAGTTCATCATAATACTCAATGTGAAGGGAATCGTACACAAAAGCGTCGCACTCAGCCCTGCTCGTTGACATGTCTTCACCGGACTTTTTTTGCCACGAGCGTAAGGAAGGAAGAACAAATAAAAATAAGACAGAAGAAGAAATAAAGTTTTTTTCCAAGAGGATTGATGGTTGAGCTTTACAAAGTTTATCTTTAATAATGTCTCGGTTTAGTGTTCGCAGACATAGTTTCTGCTTTATGTGTGGTAAGATATGAAAACAATGACTGACAAGGTGGGAGACCAGTCTTCAACAGTCAAGAGATGTAATGTACACCTGGGTTCAGTGCCATGGACCTCCTTTTTTATATCTTTCTCTTCAGGAACCTCCCAGATTGAGGTATTCATATTTTTCAGAATGCTTATTGCACTGTGCACTATTTTAAGTGTATTTACACAATAAAAATAGTCGCATAATAGTAGAATCTGTAGTTCCATCCTGACAGCCTGAATTATGCCTAGACAATTCAGAGTAGAGCTGCTTTCAGGAGAATATCTTATAAGGCCTGGCCCTATTTTTAGGTAGAATAAACTTAAAATGTCGAGACTGATGTAATTTACAACGTACGTTACAGAAATGGGATTGTTAAATTTTTAAGTGATTACACATTCACTTCTCCCGAATATGTGATGGATGCTAAATTATTTCATTTCTGTAATACTCTGTCATTATCATAATTTTGCATTTCCACTTGCTAATCGTCAACATACTTATATGATCGCTCGCACAATGACGGTAAGTAATAAGAGCTCAGCAATGGTCGTCACTTCATTGACTCCGAAGAAGGTCACCTCCATGATTTCGTACATGACGGAAGAGTAGAAGCGAATGTTTTAGGGTTTTCAATATTGTTTGTATTCATTTTCATTATCTCCGAACAAGATAATAGTTAGTAGTACAGAGGTTTCATTATTCTGTGACGCGTACTCCCTAAGGTACGCGGCGGACCAGTTAGGGGTACTCGAAAGTAAGTATCGGTGACGGCGGAGAGACACAAACATAAAGGATTGAAGGAAAAGAAAAGGTCATAGAATTTTGTTTCTTCGGTATGAAAACGAAAAGTTAGTCGAGAGTCTACAGTAGAGGCGAAAGAAGAATAAAGAACCGAATTTTTTAAAAATTGATTTTTTTAAAATGTTTTGACTTTGATTTCTTACTATATAAATCATGGGAAAATACTTTAAAAATCCCATTTTTGTTTTAATATAGTTTATGGCTAAAACACAGTTTATTGTAATCGCAGCATCTCACTAGCTTTAGTTGAGGGAAAAAATTTTGGAAATTCTATAATATTAAACAGTACTGAGATGATAAGAACTAATAATAATGGATAAGAAATTTCCTTCAAGCATTGTAAATAAAAATGTAGGCCCATTAGACGTACAAACAAAGAAAAAGATGCGGCAGCAAGATGAAAACATCCAATTCATTTTTATCAACACTCAAAGTTTGCCACTATATGTTATGTAAAGCCATTTAATACATTTCGGTATAAGTATCCTATTGGCTGAACAACAGGCATTACAGCTCTAGTCTTACTCAAGATTTTGAAGACAGGGAATGGGTACGTTGCTAAAGCACACAGGGCATCTAGGAGTTAAAACACTAAAATGTTTAATACCTTTCACGAATACAAGAACCGCGCGAACCTCTCGTCTTTATGCGTTATCACCAGTAAGCAATTTGTGCAACTCTAACACAGAATTATCTGTCTTCATTTGGCAGCTTAAATTTATAAAACTAAGCTCTATGAAACTGACTCAACACTGCATTGAATGTCTTCCATTTGAACAGCTGATCCTTGAGGGATCAATGACATTATTTGCTTTCATCCTAAATTAATGTGTGAATATGTTACTGTTGTTTTTTATTTGATGGGACGAGTACGTACTTATCATAAGAACCAGCGCAGTAAGTCTCCCCTAAACTTTCTAGTATATTCCTAACAATGTGGAGAAAATAAGCAATAGGCAACAAAACGAACAAGGTCCCTAGACGCGTGGAAAAGACAGGGGAATCAGGCTTGGAGGTCGTGGGTAAGAAGTGAGAAAGGATTAGCCAGAGTGATTCGTGCAATTACGCAATAACGGCTCAGCAGTTTGTGTGATGAGAAAAAGACAAATAAGGCGATTTAACCTTCTTTCGCCCGATTGAAACGGATTTGGGCACGGATCTCACAATTGTTGTTAGAGGCCTCACATACCAATTTTTTATTTATCATAAGCTTTAGGGTTTACGAGTATAATGTTTAAAGAAGTATGCGATTATACAGACCAGAATAGTCAACCCTTTGACGATTTGAGCCCCAAAACGCTGTTTTTTTATTTGATAGGACGAGGAACTTGTACTATCACTTGAAA
Organism: Araneus ventricosus; assembly: GCA_013235015.1. Classification (NCBI taxonomy): domain Eukaryota; kingdom Metazoa; phylum Arthropoda; class Arachnida; order Araneae; family Araneidae; genus Araneus; species Araneus ventricosus. The sequence goes on along the minus strand of BGPR01000117.1, from coordinate 1,258,728 downwards.
ATGAAAAATGTAAAATCAAAAATAAATCCACAAATGTTATTACGTTAATTTGGATACGTTTTACTCTTCAGATACAGAAGTCATACATTTGTAATAAAACTTCTTTGCTCGAGAGATGGTTTAGGGAAGGAAAGGAAGGAAAAGATATAACAGTAGGAGGTACTCGCAGAGCAGGGAAGGAGGGTTATAGATGCCCCGGGGAGCCAATTTTGAGAGGCGCCATGTAGATTAAAACATCACGGTTTGCCATTTTAAAGCATAATAATAAATAAGGGGGAGGGCGTGCAAATAAATAACATACCCGTGACGCATTAAACCATTGTTGACGATGTGGGATAAAAAAATCGAACTCATTACTACTTTTCCAGTCACTTACTGTCGATACTACACTGGTTATGGTGACAAAACTTTAATACGTTTATATCACTTTTGAAGTCAAATACATAGAGGGCGAAAAAATATCACAAGTCCGACGCCGTTTACATAGCCTAAGTCACTGATGATGACGGGGCGCAGAAAAATCACATGACCCGGGCATACAGGGGCTCAAATTAAAAAGCCTAATCAAGGGTCCAAGAGGAACAATTTCCACATATATAGCATTTATGAATCTGAAGGATTTTTACTTATAATTATGGTAGGGGAGCGCAGGTAGGACCATTATTCCCTCCGTTGAGCCAATGAGATAGTGAATGGTGAATTTTGTTAACTCCATCGAGGAGTTTATCGGATTAAATCCCGTTGTATCAGTATTAACAGGATTTACTCAATCCTTTCGAAGTAGATTTTAAAGAGACGAGAAGAGAAGGCTACATTTTACTTCTTAACTAAATTCAATGTATTAATTAAATTTGAATGGAATTTTAATTAAGAAATTTCAGTTAGCATCCTTTAATCTTAACATATGTGTCCCAACTTGTTTCCGATGGTTAAATTCCTTTACTTAAAGGGTTTCTGGGACAGAATTTCAATTTTATCGAATTGTTATTTTAAACGTTTATACCTTATATTGAAGATATTATTGAAAATAAAGGTTTTCTGTTTAAGATAGCATAAATATTCTTTTAGTTAACTGTTGGAAGCTAAATTAAAGGCACATTCCTTTGCATTTCAAAATGACTAATACAATTGTGATTCCTAACTTATTTAAAAACTAGAAGTGTTAGTATTTGCGTACTTATAGAATTAATACATTAGATTTAATATATTTTACTAGTTAGATTTATCAGTTTACAATTCCCCAACTATTCACTGGTTAATTATACACTTTCATAACAATTCACATTCAATTAAATGTGCATGACTTATACAAACAACAAGATGGTATTTACTAGTTAATTATTAATATACACATTCATAACAATTCACATTAAATGTTGCCACTTATACAAACGAACAAATTCGTGTTTAGAGTAGTTAATAAATTTTTATTTCCACACACACACACACACCTGGTGTCTTTTAAAATATCAGCACATGCTGCGATATATCCGTAGCGAAATAATAAGTTGAAAAACAGAACTAAACATCTGTATGTTAAAACCAGATGCGGAACCAGCTGAACCAGTACTTATAACATTCTTGAAAATTCGCAGATGTGGTAGCGAAGCTTGGTATCATCCGGCTATCGAAAAAGTTCAATGGTGGACTTTACAACCCCTTCTCTCACGTATTTATACTTGAACTTACGGACGCCAATCACGGTTAACTGAACTCTTTACCTCCTCTCCCGTTAAGGGGCATGCTGATATATATTTCACCCAGCCGAATGCAGTTAGGTAACAGAGTTAAATATAAAATAAGGTTTGAGCGTCCAGAAGGAAACAAATTGTTAACTATATAGCGATTTATGATCTGTATAAAGGAGTTTTTTAAGCTTATATAATTAGTAGTAGAAGCGCAGATGGACCATTTTTTCCCTCCTATGTAGATTATGTGAATGGTAGAATTTTCTGCTATGATATCTGGTTATGTAGCATATTATCGATCACTAACAAGCAACACCACCTATCTCAATTTTTTAAAATTTCCAAAGAGGAATAAAATATAGTTTTCGCAACTAATATGTAGATATTTTTATATATTTTCTTTTACATCTATGTAGGAAAGTGTCAGTCTAGTTTATATCAGATAGTTTAAAATTCAAGAAAATATTCTGTCAGTGGTTAAGAAAAATTGAGTATTTCTTCTAAATCAAATGAGATAGTATATGTTTTAATCAAATAAAAGAACTCGTTATGATTTGTTATCGATATGAATATTATTGAAATTTTAAAAACTCAGCATTTGATTGTATTCATATTTCTTCATAAATAGAGGTGACCTATGGGAGAGATTTTCATTCGCTTGGATTGAGATGAAAATGGCGAGAAATATGTCTGCACATAGAAATTTCCATTTTTCAGTGCTTTTTTGAGATTTTGACAGTATGTAGTAATTTTACTTTTCACTTTACGGACTGTAAACAATAAGATTTGATTTTGTAATCGTTTTCTTGAGGAATTACTACAAACATTACAGATTTGAAAGAATCGCCAAGACTATTTAGATTTTAATCAAAAATCAGATGTTTTTTTTTTTCAAAGTAGTTTTACTGGAGAAATTTCTTTTGAAGAGAGAGTACTTGTCAGCAAATATCTAATTTGCGTATAGTACCAATAAATGAATACAATTAAATAACGCTATAGAAAGAACATGCGTAAAAATATTCACTAGCACAAGACATTTTAAATAAATAAATACAAAAGATACCCAAATTTTTCCCCTGCTTTGTGAGATTATGGAAAGAATAAAGAAATAATTCTCTTTCGCCGTGTCTGAAACTGAAAAGAAAGGAAAAAAACTTATGTGAAATAGAAGTGTTTTTTTCTCAGGTAAAATTTAAATGCAAAATCTAAAAAATTGTACCGGAATTTTTGAATAACAAAAAAATTTTTTACTTTTCTATTTGGACACGCAAATTCCTTCACTGGAAGGCTGAGGTCAGACTAGTGGGTGGAGTCTCGTCTTCAAGGACCAGCAGGTCAAGATTCCATAAAGAACTGCCATTTACTGTAGAGCTTGCACATTTACGTAATCAAATTAGTACGGATGCCCCTTAATCAAATGTCCTCCTATTGCTATGGTGTAGGTTTTCGAAACTTGGTGTTCGACAAAATTGTCGTTCAAAATCGAGTTCGTTCCCAAATACCACGATATCTTTAGAAACGGATGTTACCGCTAAACTAAATAAACATTATATTAGATACAAGTAGAATAAAACAAGCACTATAAAATTTCTTTTTTGCTTTTAATTTTCGAGGAAAGAACCAATGGTGGAAAAAAGATGCTACTTTATTCGTTCAAATCAGTTTTAAGAAGTATCAGGTCGAGAGTGTTTGAAATGGATAAAGTTAACGACAAGAATGGAATTTTCATTTTTATCATTCATAAACAGAGCATTTTATGAATAATTTTGTTGAATGCTATTTCAAAGATTGATTATTCTTCGAAAAGGTTGCCCTTAAACCTTTTTTGACTGATGTTGGAAGCATAGTTAGGAATTCTTATTGCTGTCATGAATTCTCAATTTCATGTAGTTCTTCCAACTCATTTCACAACACGGAGATTCGGAACTACACAAATTTATTGATGACGTCCCCCGTAACGTTTCTAATACTTTGTCACTATCTCTAGCAACGCTGGAAAAGGTATTGGCAGTAGACCACTGCAGTTATTCTGATTCCATCCTGGTCTGCTGAACTACAAGGTAAACAGAGAGCTTCTTTTTTCTTTTCTTAAAAAAAAAATCGATAATTGATTATTGAAAATTTCAGGAATATGTTACATGTCAAAAAAATTGTTCAGGATTCTATTTAAATGCACCTGTCTTCTAGTTATATCCTATAAAATGTATGTTTGAAGGGTTTTTTTTTTCAGTGGGCTACTTTTGATTTTAAAACCGTATTAAGTTTTAAATTATCAAATTTTTAAAGGTAAAAATATTTCAAGTTAGTCAAATAAGGAAAATTTTATAATAAATAAAGTAATATAATAGGTATATTAGACGAATTGTAATATTCCTGTCATTCGATAGATAAGAGAAATGAAAGCTGAAGGGAAAAAACAAACATTTCTCTATTTTTCCTCTTTCTAATTTCTTTCTTTTATTTTCCGCGACTTTTGCCATTCCTTTGCTTAGAGGTTTTTATTTCTTTTTTTATGTAGCGTTCTTGCTTTTTTTAATTTTTAACTGTATTTTAATATGAATTTTTTCAAACAAAAAAAAATTAATTGTCATAATACGATTGCATTATGTAACATAATGTGCGATTCGTATTTTTAAGTTGAAAGTATTCGAACGCAAGCAAAGAGAATTGTACTAGGTTACTATTTTAAATGTTTTTTTATTTAAATATTAAAGTTGATATTATCAAAGCTTTGTAAAGCTTAAATTAATAGCTATAATGCATTGTTTACGTTTTTTAAATGCTTCTTACAACGCTTGAAACACGTATTCCCATTTAAAACTCTCAATTTCCAAATCATATACTATCCTATAGAATACTTTTGTTACCTTTTTTTAAAAATTCTAATTAATAGATAAGCTTTCAATAAAATATTGGTTCAAAATTTATTTATATAAGTTCTCAAATTCAACTAAATTCTCGTCCCTGTTAAAACAAGTTAAATAAAGACAAATAATCAGGAAATTTCACAGCGTTGAGAATTTTGTTTGACTGACCAAGAAAAAATTTGAAAGATTTGAATCTAAGATACATTGTGGGTGTGAAAATGAGGAACAGTTCCTGCATAATTCTTTATTTTTCTATAATTAATTTTGTAAATGTTTTCTTTATTATCCAAATATATTATTGTACTCTTGTTGTGCAGGTAGTTTACCATTTTCCTAATTAAATAGTTATTTTAATTTTTTGCTGATATTTCTCTAGTATTTTTCTTAACTAAAATACGAGGCTACAATAACGTCAAAGAATTCAAATCAGTAATCTAAAATGGGAGGTATTTTTTCACAAAATTATTCCGATATTTCTGCCTGTATTTTAAAACAATATTTCGAGGTTTGATTCTTTAGAATCTTAAAATAACTCAATAAATTTATTGAAAGCAGGTTTTAAAAACATATTTTTATTATTGTTCTAAAAAGAGTTTAATTTAATATTTTTCATTTATTTATATTATGTAATATTTATATAATTTATTATTGTAATTTTTATATGTGTAATTATTTTTTAATTGTCAACTTTTTTGTCTGTAAATTAGTGTTCTTATAAATATTATAGAATCTAAAATCAGTTTTTCAGAAATTCTACTAGATGGCGGCGATTATCATTTTTTCATAATTTAATTAAGTATCGTTAACTTGATATTGAATCGAAATATCTAAATAGGTATTGCCATCGAGATACACAGAATTGCACAAATTTCAAAGCTGCTTAGAACTAGGACAGTGAAGTGTAAAACAGATTAAAAAATTCCATTGGCCCACAACATGAAAGATAAGTCTAGTTAAATAAAGTACTTAAAAAAAAGCAACAGTTAATGAGCATCAAGTTAATTTTTTTCATGTGTGACGGTAAGTGATCATATGTGCCTCTAATTGATTAGCACCAAGAGATCACGGATCATATTATAGGCGCCTTGGCCAAGAGTAGCCTAAATTGGTTTGTGATTAAAAGTAGTAGTAAATTCAAATGAAGTTTATTTCTAAGCAAATATTCGATATTTGGTGTGATAAGTATATTTAAATCAAAGTTGATTCCCTATGAACAATCCTTAGACGCTTAGGGACACATGAGCGGTTAATCAATTTGCAGCCAAGTATCTCAGTTAATCAGGTTTTACATTTTATCCTTGAGTTGTGCGACCCAGTTACATAACTTATCTCTTTATAAATAGGCGTTTGGTAACTATAGTGCAGAACCGTGGGCTCAAAAAAAGAACTGCTGAATCTGGCAAGAATGAGTCATAAAGCAGAATACCTTCAGTAATGTTTTTCGAAATTCATATTATTATTTTTTTATTTATAAAATGTTTAAAGCAAAATTTAAGATTTGCTTAAAAATTTGCAATGCGATAAAACCTTCTAAATTTAAACTCTTACAAATTATATTTAGTTTTATTACACAAATTATGCTAGTTGAGTAATGGATATTTTTGAAAAAATTTTTGTGGAAGGAAAATAAAAAAGTACGGGCTATGGAATGTCCCTTTTCTATAGTTTTAAATAACTTGGAAGTGTGTTCAACTGTTGCTACTTACCATGATTCAATTTTGGTTTTTCAGTGGCCGTGAGCCTACAATGTTTGTACTCAATGTGGAACTGATAAGAATAGTATGGAAACACATTATAGAAAAAAAAAAAGGCTGAAAGTAGATATGCAATATGTGTGCAATTTATCATTTATTTACTATATTGTTTAATCATTGTTATTTGCCTGGGATCTCTAGCTGATTTGAAGAATAATTTATCAATAAAACATTGGTAGACATTTTCTCTATGTTCCATTTTCTTTAATTTAATTTTAAAGCTCGCGTTTCTGTAAATCTGTTGATAAACT
>BGPR01000117.1:1164379-1246793 GCA_013235015.1 Araneus ventricosus | reverse complement strand
TTCAGTAAATGTTACTGTAATATTTACTGGATTTCAGTAAATGTTACTGTAATATTTACTGGATTTCAGCAAATGTTACTGTAAAATTTACTGCGTTTCAGTGAATTTTACAGTAAAGTAGACTGTGGTTAAGTATATATTAATGTAAAATTTACACTTAAAAGCGCTGTATGCTATGCAGTAGAAACCTATAATTGTAGTAAAAGTTCCTGTAAAAATAGCAATACATATTACCTTAGAATTTGTGATAAAATTTACAGTAAATCGGTTAATGTTACTGTAAAATTTACAGTACACTTTAATTTTTTTCTACTGTAAAATTTTACAGTAAAAATTGAATTTTACAGTATAAAGTACTGGCACCCTAATTGCCAGTACTTTTTACTGTAAATGTACAGTAATTTTTTTACAGTGTACGCCATGTTCACGCATGGCAAAAAAGCGAAAGTCAGATCCTTTCGAAAGAGAGATTCTCAACGTCCTGAATTCAAATTTAGAACAACAGCCCACAAAAGGAATACAGGACTCGGACGAAATATTTCTCAAGTCACAGTTGCCACTTGTAAAAAAGATGCAACCAAGTGACAAGCTTTATTTTCCAACCTTTATTAATCGAGTCCTAATTCGTACGAGAATACTGCCATTCCTGTTAAGAGCGCCCTGTCATCCACATCGAGGACACCATCAATAGCAGAGTTCAATGGGAGTGCAAAGGGGTATAGAATGCCCCGGGCGCATATAGGCATTCTGTACTCTAGCAGAGCACCATTGTAACTTTGGAGGGCTCTGATTGGACAAACGAATCTGACGTCACTCTTCTGCATATCGCATCAACAGTGCGACACGCGTACCTTGTTTAAAGTTCTTCCATATTCTTCTATCCATGAATACACATCGGAAACACTTTTGAGGTTGCTTCGAATGATGGTTTCATCTTCAAGTATTTTAACAACTTCGTTTTCAAAAGAAGGGGGAAGATTGGAATTCTGAATAGTCACAGCGTATTACACAAAGAACATTTCGCTACCGCTAGTTGAAAGAATCAGTCAGAGCGTGGTCAGAGGTAAACCAACAACAAAGCATAGTTACGTCAGATTCGCTTGTCCAATCAGAGCCCTCCAAAGTTACAATGGTGCTCTGCTCGAGTACAGTATGCCTATATGCGCCCCGGGCACCATTGAGACAAAACATTAGTGTGTTATGACCCTTTTTAAAGACAAATATGATCAGAGGGCGAAAAAATAACACCATGCCGCGGTCGCCATTTATATTTGCTAAGCCGACGGAGGTGAAAAAGTCAAATTTTGCCCCAAGCGCCACTTACCAACACCTCCTAGATATGCACTTATCCTCGTTACACCACTGGCAGAGTTGTAAGAAGAAGAGGATTCAGTGGTGTGCTTTTTGTTCTTTGTACTTTTTATAAATTTAATATCCTGATGGCTGTAATTCTATGAAAAATAAACTGTTGTAAAAATACTGTGTTGTAAAAAATTAGCATTAACATTAAAGTTACTGCTATGTTTTCTTCTGCACTCCCACATTACAGTATCACTTTTTCTAATTGCATTTTAACCTTAGTTAATAGTGTCTGAAGTGAAAAAAAAAAACTCCAAAAAATCGTACCAAGGCGATCCTGCGCCTGTGGCAGAACTTGCTGCTTTAAGTCCTCCTCCAAGGTCGTTAGATGAACTGGAACAAAGCTTACTCCGTGTTTGATCTTCGCTTCCCATTTCGGTGTCCGACAACTTAATTGACAGCATGGAAAGTCGATGCCGCTAATGCATTCAAGTTAGGGGTGGACACATTCCTTATTAGAACCCATTTTTGTAATGTTTCTATGACATTTTACCAGATAAAACTGTGATGTACTTTTTCTCCAAGAATGAACTTTTCCACCAAGAATGCTTTTTTTGTTGTAAATCATTTTTGAGTTTAACTTATGTAAATTTCTATGTCGCATTCAATAAATAACTGTTTAGTGCACATTTCCTCCAAATGTTGTTGTTCCTACATTCATTCATTTGCAAATTAGACGCAAAATACCGGTTGTACCTTAGCTTTTGGAGGCCAGTGTATTATGACCCGGGTGCCACTTACCTTCGCTTCGCCACTGAAAATGATACAGGTTTTATATCCTGCTCGGTGATATCACTATTTTCATATCGCTTCTCTTCTGCCACCAGCATGGATTCCAAAATAAAACTGACGCAGAACATTTGACAATGACTTGAGAATGAATTGGTTCCATTTTATACAATTCATAAAAGTCTAAGCCGCACACCCACCATCCCCAAAGAACAATGAATCAGAATATTTTGGTTGTTCATAGCTTAACTACAGTTTATAAAAATGCAATACATTTTGCTCGATTTCTTCACGATTTACAGACTATTTCAGATTAGTGCAAAAAACTTTTAGTATTAAAAATCTTGGTATCTATAGTTAAGTCTTTGTGTAAGTTGCAAAGCTGAATATCTGATTCAAGAAAGAATAGAGGCGCACAGACTTATTTATGTAGTAATTGAGATAGAAACACCAAGTTCAGCTGACCATTCTGGAGCTGAAATTATTTTTCATTGTTCCTTGAAGTATTATTTATGGGTTATTATTTTATCAAGAAAGAGAGAAAATTCGCTCTGTGCTTGCATTTCTTTTTTTGTTTTTCGTCCCATAAAACAATGCAGTTGCAGAATCTGAATTACTTAAAATCCTGTAACTACACGTAGAGACTGAATATGATGCTTTCAGGAATTCAGTAAGCTTTCTTTTTTATAGACATAGCTTCGAGGTTCAGTTTAAAGATCAAACAGCTGAAAAGTATTTGAAGCGAATTTGTCTCTTGTTTCTTCAATAGACCAGCAGCAAGCAGGTAAGTCCTATGTAGTTTTGATCCAGATGTTCTCTTATTTAATTTTATGGTCTTCGTCTAATTAGCAGGATTTTCTTCTGGAAAATCAGACCTTATTTGACCATGGTTCCAAATTACGAGGTCCGTCCCAAAATATCGACCGTGTTGCTTCAAAACGGGACGTTAATATAACTAAACTAAATTAATTGCAAGTGTTTTGGAAAATAAATTGTCTGAAAAGGCTGCATCCGACCATTACGGTATGCACAGAAGTATATTGCAAAGAATAAAAAAATTAATTAAATAGCTAATAACCAAGATTAAATAACTAATAGGATAACGATGGAAATGTAAGAAAATGTATTTCTATTGTTTAAATTTGGCTACAGAATCAAAATATATCAAGTTGCACCCAAGAAATTATTTGATATTATTTTAAACCTTGTGTTTTTAACGTGGCCCATACTACTCGACATATTTAAATTTTTGTAAAGTATCGACTTAAAAATTAGTTGTCATGTAATTTATATAGAATAGAACTAAGTAAAAAACCAAATATCTTTATGTTTATATTTAATTTTAAAATTTTTTACTTTTGGTTTTCTGGTCTTAGAATTGCAAATTTTGTTCAAATTTTTCCATTTTGTTTTTTACTTTAATTTCTCTTACTAATTTTGTATTTAAAATGGTAATTTTCATAGCTTAGACAAATTTGTTTAATGTAATCAATATAAAGAAAAGTGTTCAAAGAAATGTTTTGAATAGTCATAGTTCATTCCAACAAATAATATAAATTTTATATTAAATTTTCCTTAAGTGTCCCATACTACCCGCTGTTCCGCTATGGCAACTAATTTTTTCATTTAATGTTCCGATTCATACTTGGCACTCCCACTAATCACCCCTCAAGGAACGTTACCATCCATTTTCAGAAACATTGTCTTGATCTATAATGGTTAATATGTGAAAAATTATTTTTTAGCTAAACGCAAAAGTTGAATCCTTATTTGTGATCCATTCATTTCTGGTATTTCTTAATCTTTTTCTCAAAACATTAAGGGTCGCGTCGGCCTGTTGGTACCGACCTCGAAAATAAAGTTCCAGGTTCGAAACCGAATGCCTCCTAAGTGTATTGTCAAGCCTGGAATTTTAAATAAGGAAAGTAAGCAACTGGACTAGGACTCGAGCTTTTTTCAGCTCTTTCTAAGTAATTTAATTTTGTGCCTCATTTGATTTACAAAGCATGCAAGTGAACTTAGTTAAAATCAAGAATTGTCTAAATTTTCGAACATTATTCTAACCACATTCCTAATTCATTGCCTTTTGCAACTTTTGTATTGGTTTTTATAATTCTGAAAGAATGTTGTTTTATAATTTTAAAAATGTCCGATCCTATAATTAAATATTATTTTAGACTCTGTTAAAAAGGCTTTTTCCTTTTTTCACTATTTTGTATAAAATTTCTTTTAAATATAAATTTCTTTGTACGCGATATATTGAAACCAACTCTCTTGAAAGTGATCCGGAATTAAATGTTTTCCTACTTCAGTTTGTCAAAATAATCAGCTTATATAGAGATTAAATAAAAATCACTAAAAAAGATGGTAAACCTGGAGTCTACGGTGCCGACTTACTTCGTTCCTTTTAGGATCGCCAACTCTTTGCCGTCAAGAAACGGAGATGAGAGAACATTTGTTTTGGTTGCGCAACGATGTTTTTAACGAGTGACATGCGTGCATGCGCGGAAATTAATCTTTTCATCGGTGTTTTGCACATCACGCTATATTGCGCCTCGTTTCGATTGGACTGTTTTGTTCATCTCTTCGATGTGATTGGTAGATTCATTCGAATTTCAAAAAAACTTCGTTTGGAATTCTTCGGTTTGAATATCGGTTCAGTACTGTGTATGTTATTCTGTGTGTTTCGTTCCTCAATGAATAAGCGAAGCTACGAGTATTCCGTTATGCTGAAAGCGAAGCCGCTGATGTTTTTTTAAGTTAAAAAAATTTGCCCAGTACACGCTTGAAATACCGTAGGCATTAAGTGCAGAAATTCTTGTTTTCGGAATTTTTTAAAAACCCTAGATTCCTAACATTCAATGAAAAAGCGTAGCTACTAGTTTCCTGCTGTGCTTAAAGCGAAGCAGCTGATGTTTTTTTTAAGTTAAAAAATTTGCCCGGTACACACTTGAAATGCCGCAGGCATTGCCTGCTCAATCTCTCCTTTTCAGGTGACGCATGAGCAAGAGAGCAATAAAAAGCACACTGCATATCCAAAACAGTATTTGGCGACGGCACATGAAATTGGGCCAAGAAAAATTGGCGAGAAACAGGTGCGCAACGTAGACTCCAGGATCACCAAAAAAAAAAATATATATTTGGAAATTGGAGAGCGGAAATCCCCCCCCCCCCTCCGAGATTCGCCTTGCCTAAGGGCCCTTAGAGGGCTTAATCCGGTCCTGTGAATTTAGTGCAAAGCGTGGGCCTGGAGCATGTCAAATCCGACAGCAAAGGTCAAATGTCCTAGTGCTGGTGTGGGGTAAGTTTGGAAAGGGGACCCCTTCATCATCGAGAAGTTCCGTCTCAAAGTAGCTCTCGTGTTCCATCAAAACAGGAAGTTAATGCAACTAAACAAACTGTCAGAAGACAAATTGATCCTATGTTCAGTAACACTGGACTTTCCTTTAATTTGGAATAACAAATTAAAACGCATCTTTTCTCATTTCGGAAACTCAAAAATAGGACTCAGAGAATCCAAATAAATACCATCATCAGTGGCGTGTCGACGCACAGTGGTCCAGTTTCGTTTTCTAACGAGACAAAAATCATAGCGACGAAACTGAAAACAGCAGAGACTTGAAATGTGCACAGTTTAAAGGAAACGGACTTCAATTGTATCCCATGAAATTTCATAACAATCGGTTGGATATTTCTTGATTTGTATTAATTTATTTGATTCGTTCCCATTGTTTTCTATGGAGGGAACTGTTGCAAACCTGCGAAAAAGTTAATAATTAGTTGTATAAAACATAAAAAATATCTGATAAATTTTACCAAATGAAGGAAATAGCTTAAACATAAGATTTGTGAAATTTTAATAAAGTCTGGTAGGATTTTTTTTATTTTTAACATTCCAAATATTTGCAATGTTACAATGTATCTAATAAATAATTATGCGATAAATTAAAATGCCTTTCAAAACGATTAAAAAGTGAAAGAATTTCGTTAATATAATATAAATGTTATATAAATACCACATTAAATCTTTAAAAAATTACTTTTAAGAATAAAATTGCCGCAGTTTTCACAAAAATAATACTAGAATTCAGGAAATATTCCAAAACATTTTAATAACTAACTTTTAAGCGTAATAGATAAGGATAACGCTTTTCATCGTGTGAATTATGTTTCATATTATTTGCTATTTATGAAAAAACATTTGTGGTAAGTTTTCCTAATTTTATCGTCCGTATAGCTGTAGCTGAAGACAGCGTTTGAGAGTTTGTCACTGAAGCAAACTAACTGTCTTTAAAATTTCAAATCGCGTTCTGAACTATTCCAAAACTTTCGCGTTTTCGGGGTGTTTATGCCAACTACTAAATCAAAAATAAATATTAAAATAGATTTAAAATACTTTTGAAACCATTCAGCGTTTTCTTAAAAAAAGCAAGTGTATTTTAGATTGAGTATCCGCCCCCATAAATTCGATAATTTTTAAATAAAATTTTCGAATTAATGTCGACTGAATTTTTATTAATTAACATCTAGACTATAACAAGTTAATTTAGTCTTTCAACGGATTTGTTTTTACTCAGATATTTATTTTTGCGTCATTGAAGGAAAAAGTGAACATTCTTCACTGACATACATGACATTAAAAAATAAAATAAATGAAAAAGTCGGGGTTTATCGGAGCTAATTTTTAGACATTTATAGAAGATAGAGTGCAGAAATGATTTAAGGTAGTCTCAAGGTGTGCAAAGTTTTTAAATTCACTTTAAATTTGAAAATTTAGTGAAAAAAGGGCCTTTTAAAATATAGTATAAAAATATGGAAAATATTAAAATGACGTGTTAAAAACGGTCTCGTTTACTTGCCCTGGAATCCGACATCACGAAAAATCTAAAATTAGACAGATAAAGAGCAATGTAGGACTTTACAGGACGAAATCCGAGGGCTCACTGAAACGCGACTCAAATGTTCGAAAGACATGCTTCAGCTTTAACCTCCGTAAAACTACATGTTTATACAAAAAAAATTATGGCTTTCAGGGTTCCAAACGGTTCTCTACCTACCCCCAAAGAAAATAAACCCATTTGCTGACCTCGAAATTTCGATTTTTGTCGCGCTACAAACCGAAACTGGACCACTGTGCGACGGTAAGTGGTGCCAGTTCATAACATGAATTTTTCGTCCTCATCAGTGAATTAGCTTGTGTAAACAGCTCCCTGGGCATGGCATTTTATGCCCCCTCATCGTATTTGACTTTCAAAAGTGACAAACGCATTAACATTTTGTCACTACGGTCAGGGGCATAGCGAGAGTAAGTGGCGCCCGGAAAATATTTTTTTCCCATCAGTGAGTGGCTTTACAAGCGTAAATGGCGCTGGAGGTATGGCATTAAAGGCTACAATTACGCCCCTTCCTCATATGGCTTTGAAAAGTGACATAAACTTAGTAATGTTTTGAGTCCATGGCGCCCCTAAATTTGATACCCGGGGCATCTATACCCCCCTTGCCCCCCACGGTCGCTACGCCACTGACCATCATGATCTGTGCTGCTCGCTCTTTCGCTTTTGTCTCCCATACATGGTGTGACATGAATGCATCGTTTGCTCGTGTTTCTTTTTTTTAATATTGTATGTTAATTGGATTAATGAAAAATGCTTTAGCTCGTGATTATAAGGTGCCGAATAAGAGTTATTAAAAGGAAATCGATGGATGGCATTCACTTTGTTTATTTTAATATATTCAGTGTTATGTTTGAATGCGTAACGTAAAAATTAATCTCGATTTCGACCCCTAATGGAGCTCTTAATTATTTTATGTACCCTACATGAATTATGTATAATACTTAATTTTTTTTAGTTATGAAATTGAGCGTCCTGGGCTAGAGTAACTTGGCACACGATCAGAACCGTAGCCATGAATTTGAGTTATATGCACTTAGGGGAAGGTCGGGTAGTATCAGACATGCGCTATTTCTTACATTTGCTGTAGGAAGCGGGACCTGTCAAGACATTAGGGTATTGGTTGAAGGTTCACATACCGCCATATTTAGTCAAACGGCAGTGTTGTTGACACGCGGCAGAAAATTTAGTTTCTTCAACAGTTTTTGAGTGAACGAAGATAACTTCAGGGTGCCATATCTTGCCTGAAAGTGACTATAATTTTTTTTTGTTTGTTTATTGCTGAAAACAACATTCATTGTCTTTAAAGTTGTAGGCCGTAAATCTCTTTAGGCTAACTAATACGTATGTTGTAACTTATGTTTTGTTCCATGATGTTTCGGGTTGTATCGGACACAATGGTGCTGCCACATCTACCTCAATTTTGAGCTTGCCCGGTCCTTTAAAACCAGTGGCAGACGAGCAGATGGAGAAAGTTCAAGCAGTCTGGGAAAATGATAGCACTACAACTACCTGTCTTATTGAGGATTTTCCCAAAACAATTGCATCTGAAGATATTTTAGAGGAGATATCGCCACTTCCTAGCAGTTTCAATAAAGATAGAAAAGGAAAAAATCAGTTCAAGTAAAAAGATCAAAACCGATACACTTCGAACATCCAAAGACGATTTGAAAATGAAAGAAAAATGGAACTAATATCTGAAGAAGAAAAGAGAGAAGGAAGTGAAGAAACTCACTGCATCATCTGTGATGAAACCTTTGAAGAAGACTGGATTCAGTGACAGATTTGTGAAAGCTGGGCTCACGAAAATTGAAGACACCTTGAAGGAAACAACCTGTTTTATGAATGTGATGTTTATTTTGCCAAAATATGTAAACACAGAACGCATTTGTCTTTAAAATAAAGTTTTAAGTTTTCAAAGACTGATAACTTTTTAATTTTTCTGATTTATGCCTCTTTCTTATCATTTATTAACCTAATTTTAAGATCTGTAATTCTCAAAAATAACTCTGCCTAATAATAAAAAGTTGTCTATGAAACCAAAAGTAATTCTCTTCTTGCATATATTTTTCCTGTCCGGTACAACCATCCACAAGTAAAATTGATAAAAATGTAATGACTGTAAAAAGTGTAAAAAAACAATTGATATTTTTATCTTCGAAAACGCGTGTTAAAATGTGCTTTCATAGAACATTAAAGTTTTACATGGAATATAATCTGATCCAATTGAGCTGTAAAAATATTTTATAATATAGGAGAAATTTAGGTGTCCGATACTACCCGACCTTCCCCTACAATATAAACAGTTTTGTTACAGTTTGCAACAGTTTTGTATTCAAAATAGTCACACTATACTTTGAAAATAATTCAACATACTATATTCTTTAAGAAAGTAAGCTCTGTAGTGTGATTAAAGAACTAAATCTGATGCACTAGTATGACATTGAGCATCAGCGTGCAGCTACTTACTTTATCACTGATAGTGTAGGTAACTTCTATCACATACATATTTTAGGATTTTCTCATTTATTGTCTCTGCGTGAATATTTTTTGAACTGAAATACACGTTTACATGAAATTACAAAATCGATGGCCGACTAGTTACAAGCCTTAGCTATACATTTGACATATCTAAAATTATAATTAAATGATTTTTTTGTCCGAAATTAAAATAAAACCAGTATAGTAAATTTTAAGGCGCCCTTGGGGATCAACGCGGTCCCTGGGCTACAATCCAATTAGTCCATTGGATGAAATAGCACTGCACTTGAGGTCATCGCGAGTTAAACTTTGGCTTGTACATTTTTCATTTTCAGAGATCTTGCATTCAGTCTAGGATGTGAAGATTCCAGGACAGCTGTTCAAATCGGCCTCGCCAAAGTAGCCACCTGGACTGTCGGAAAGCTCAACAATGGAGTAGTCACACAAAGAACTTTTTTTCACTCCATGCATGATAGATGAACGTCTATCTAGGATCTAGTGACACTTGGCACACAAAACCTTTTCAGGACTCCCAATTAAGGAGGAGTGATGGATGTCCTTTCTCAGTTGAACTGAGATGAGACTATCCATAGCCCAGACCGTTAATAGCTGAGACTGTCAATGGACATAAATCAATCGCCTGGTGGAAGGAAGTCACCCCACTGGCGGACGTCATCGAATTCTTAGCCAACCCTCACGAGTTGGGTGGACCTTGTTCCTGGAAAAACGAGGATTTAAGTTGCGGCGGGGGAGAAAAAAAACTAGTTGATTTTCGATCGGCGATCACCTCTTGATCGGATTCCGATCATAGGATCGTTATTCCAGGGTTGGATCTTCGGATCGGTTTTCAAAGTAACTGGGTCCTGTGCGACCAGGTGTGTAGCTGCGAGAAGAATCGTTAAGAAGCTGTACTCTTCTGTTTAACTTTTTCATGAGAGCATAGCTCTCGTATCTGAACTGTACGAGTTTTTATTCAAGATGAGCGGATGCTCATGAGGACTTCTTAAACTTTCAGATAGATTTTAAGTAGAGCCGTTACTCTGAGTGACTGAGAGCCTGCAGAGGCTCTCTCAACACCATCCTGTGTAATTACACTCACGTGTATGATATCTGACTACTCTGTATATAAATCATTACCTTATTTTGTAATCCATAATTAACCAAGAACCTCCGAGTAATTTCAAAATAAAATTCATTATAGTGATACTAGTCTAGCTGTTGATTTACGCTACCCCAGGTCTCTAAACGTCACAAGGACTATCACTACTAAATTCCTGTGTTCAATGTGTTTTTTTTTTTTGTCATTTTTGGAAAATAATTCTCTAATATTACTTCCGAGATTAGAATTATACAATCATTAAGAAAAACCCCGGCCTTGTCAAGGCATCCCATTACTTCTAAAAGACCTGCCGCCGCGAAAGAAAATATCCCCCCCCCTTTACGGGGTACGACCAGTCATCGGAGATGGGGCCCTAAGCCACCATCACACTACTATTACTATATAACCACCGGGAAGGGAGACTCTGCTTACTTATGCGATGCACTAGACAGCTTAGCACCCAGCACATATTTTCAAAGGTGAGCTCCCCGCCTTTGATTGGGGACCTCCTTCAAAATTTTATCTAATGAGTTTATGCCGGTGTAACGCCACTGATGGCACACACCTAATTCCCATCAGTTCTTACTTCTACGATAGGTATCTGAGGTTCCCCCTTAAGTGGGAAAGATTAAAATTATACAAGGTGTCCTCAAAGATAATTTTCAAACTTTAAGGGTAGGCTAGGAATAATGAAACAATTTTTTCAATAGAACATTGAGTCGCAAATTCAAAAGACGACTGCTACAGGGGCTGTTTGTCAGTGAATTAAGTAAAAGAAAAGGATACACTAGATAAAGTGTACAACACAAGTTTAACGAAATACAAATTTATAATAGTACAACAATACGTTTGTATGAATAACAAGATGCGAAGCGCATATCGCTTCAGACGGCAAAACCTTTGAACACTTTAAGTACTTCAAAGGTTTGTTGTTGATATTACGTCCTACTTGCCATTATATCTGACATGCTGCGTACGACTTGTAATGTTGTCATTCATGAAACTGTGTAGTTGTGAATTTGCATTTCATTAAACATGTGCTGTACACTTTATCTGGTATATCTTTTTCTTTAATTCAATGACAAAGAACCCCTTGTAGCGGTCGCTGTTTGCTCTTAAAACCCCATGTTCTATTGTAAAAATAACTTGTTTATGTATATCTGGCCTACCCTTAAAGTTTGTAAATGACTTTCTTGGTACACCCTGCATATTAAACAAAAATATAGCGTAAATACAGTATTAAACTAGATTGAAAATTAAGAGCTTTGATTTTTTTATTTTAAATTTTACCGACTACATTTCTTTTTCATTCATCTATATTAGATCCTTATTCAATTGATCATAACAAATTGCACATAAAAGAAAACAAACATAATCAAACTAAAGTAACAGCACAAAACAAATGAAATATTATCAATCGGAATTTGAGATTCAAACCTTAAGAAATCAAATCAATTACAAAAATCGCATTGCCATGGGTTTGGATTTTGTCCCAGCCAGTACAGGTGGAATGGTGCCAGAGCTTGCACATAAAACATTGGAATCCCAATTCAGTTTTTCCTTGTTCACTGCAAATGATGCATTCTTCATTATCGAGGTCCTCTGGGACCACGTCAACTTAAGGAAATTCAAATAAATGAATTAAGTCTTCAGACTTATAACATTAGAAGTCAAGGTGTCGCTTAGCTACTTTCTTCTTTTTTGTAGAATTTTTAGCAGGTTTGCTGCGTTAAGTCTTATTAACTCCAGCCTTCTTCAGCTGTCAGTTTTCGTTCTTCTTTTTCCTCTATCTCCCTTTTAATGAGATGCTCTTTTTTCACTGGAGTGCCAGTGAGTTGCAGGAAGGGCAAGTGGCAGTCAAGTAGCACGACGAGCTCATAAATTAACGCGCAGGGGTTCGTCATCTTACCCTCCACCTAATTTAAGCTCATAAGAAAAATTTGAAAAACACATAATTGAAAACGTTTTGATTAGCTCTTTACGAATATCACATGTATAAGTTAAAAATATTTACTCCGTGAACGCTATCCCTTACCAATCAACAACCAAAAGTTGCGTAGGAACAACTGAAAAACACATTACCACGTACTGTGAATCACACTAATAACAGAGTGGAATCTTTTGGTGTGACACGGGTAGCTGGTTGCTATAGGTCTCTGATGATGCAGAATCGGGACATTCATCAAATGAAATTTTCGAAAAAAATCCAATTCGTCATCTTGCACTTTTCGTCGTCTTACCTAACTTCCCCTACAAGATGAGCTAAAATAAGTTGTCTTATTCAGAGTGTTCTTCAGCTACAACTAATACTTGGACTGATACCAAAATGTATACATATACTATTCAAAGTATGCTATCAGCGATTCTGTATGCACAAAAAAAGATAATATTGAAAAACATATTTATTCCTCATAAAACAAATCGGACTTGAAGGAGTCGCGTTATATTGCTCAATATATTCCCCGTTACAAATTTGTATCATTTGAAGTTGACGAACAGTGCGCTGCGCCATGGACTGTAGATGATCATCCATCATATTTCGCGCATATAATATGATACTGTCTTTCAGTTCTGCTAAAATTACAATTATTCCACGATACACCCCATACCCTAGATATCCTCACAACCAGAAATCTCATGGGATCGACTCAGGAGAACGCATTGGGGAACATGCGACTAATAACTCGATCTGTAGTCGTAACATATTTTGCATGCACTTCTCAATATTTGAAGGTGCACTATCTGGCATAAAAGAAGTCTTTGTCGCAATTGGAGAATCACAAAGTTCTGAAGCGTGTCTGATGACTATTTGCAGTTATTTCTTCGTAAAAATAAGGCCCTAGTCTATATGTGGATGTAAACCTACGCTAGGTTTTCAGCTTTGGTGAATGCAGAGAAATTTCTTGGAAAATGTGTGGACTTGCCTTGGCTCACAGTGTTATTCAAATAAACGAATAAGAGTGTGCTTCATCGCTCCATTGGATATCCCAAGGCCACGGCATATTTATATATATATATAATTCCATTCTTGCTAGGAAGGTCAAAACAAAAATGAGAATAGAGCACTTCTGAAAGCTGAAAGTTTCTTCAACGACTGATATTACAACGTCTTCAATAATGATAATCGATGTGCTAAAAAACCTCACCATCAACCATGTAAATTCATCGCGGATGTTAACAATAACACTATCTCTATTCACACGAATTATTAATTAATGGATGTCAGCAGCGATCCCTATGTTTATGCATCAGTCTTTTCTCATTGCATTAAAATTACGCAATTTTGATTAAATTTTGGCCATTTTTTAAATAAAAAAATTAAAAGTTGCAATTGAATTTAGTATTTGATGATTAATGCTTTTACAAATGTAATCCTTTCAGTGAAGAACGTTCTACTAAAGAACGACTCTGGAACTTTTTTTTTTATTGTAGAAGTGTTTAGGAGAGTATACTTTGAAAAGTACGTGTACAAATTTTGGTATTCATCCAACAATTAGCTGCAATAGTAGCTAGCTCCGAAAAGGCCAACTTACTTTATGCTTACACTGTATATCTACTGAATTCCCAGGCACGATTTCGATTGCTTCATACGTACAAAAAACACGTTTAACAGAATTGGACAATCGCGTTAACCCGACTGTCTAAGTCGGTGCTCAAAAATCTGCTATATGAAAAGTAGAAGATTTTGGAGCACTCTTCTTAAAACGTGGTTCTTGCAGTGGCGGTTTTTTGTACAGGTGTAAAAGCAATCGCCTCATGCTTGAGACCTTTGGGGGGCAAAAAATCTATTCGACGTACAGTACTAATTAAGATAGAGAAGGGATTACAATTTCTCCCGAGTTGACACATACCTTGCTGATTACGATGGGGCAATACCACCCAATTCATTTCGTCAATCGAATCATCGAAAAGAAAGCTACTCTTGGGAAGTTACCAGAATCGAGGCCGTGCGCAAAAGTCTTGCGCATGTCAGAATCCCATTGCAATTGCATTCTATAGTAGACTCTCAGCAAGGCGAGTGGGGGGCAATTCACTGCATGCAGATGTCTTAACGCGACGGAAACAATAGGCAGCTGCTCAGATTTTGAATTATATTTTGTAATATTTATTAATGATAGTATAATTTTATAATATTTTGTGCAATTAACATAAGTTTTGCTATTAAAATGAAACTCCATTAATCCATCACTTTCGTTAATCTGGCAGTCCTCTGGTCTGATATCTGCCGGAGTACCGAGAGTCTACTGTACATTGCAATTCTAAGCTGATGTCGAATTTACGACATTGATTAGGGGCAGGGACCACGAAACAATTTTGCGCCTGGGTACTCATATTTTCAAAATCCGCCAATGGGTTTTTACGCCATAAAACACAAATCTTCTTCATACAATGGTCCTAATATATCATCATCACACGTCCTGAAATATTCAAAGCCTAGTAATGGTCAAAATATGCTTTTGGAAACCATAAAAATAATGAGATCTGCTTGACTATTTAGTTTACCAATTTTACAAGTAAACCTGATGGGTGCCTTACTTGATGCTTAATCATAAGACAGAAATTAACTTCATAAAATATGACAAGGATCATGCTGTTAATACACGGTTCCCACTCTTATCCTGCACAAAAATTTAAGGTCCTTTTAAGGATATTTTAAGGCTACTCTCACTATTTTTAAGGCAGTTCAGATTATAATGATTTGATGTACTATTAACAATTAATTTAGATTGTTACAAAAATAGTTAAACACGAAATTTCCATCTAGATTACAATAACATTTCGAGTTCGCCTTCATAAATAATTAAATAAAACAACTAAATTAAACTATAAAGAAAAATATACAATTTGACATTGCGAGAATTTGTTAATTCTGAATAATGTTTCAGAACTGAAGAGCACAGTGGCGAATCCAGGATTCAGGTCTGGAGGGGGAAGGCTGAGGTCATAAAACTTTTGTATCGTCGTGACGAATATCAAACCTCATATAAACCAAAACACTTTAACTTTACAGACTTTTCTCATCTGACAGTAAAAATCATAAAGAAAACTACATTACTTTCGATAATTTAATAAAAATATACAATGAAATAACTAGCCAAAAATGTTTTCGACTGCGTCAACGCTACAAGTGCAATGACTAGAAAAGTAGGAAAATTTTCGAGCCTGTCAAGCCAGAAAGCAATGTTGTCACGTTTTGATTATTTTTTTAAAATGGGAAATTAAGAACAAACAGCTGCAGTGATTTAAAATAAAATCAAGAATTCTGCCAGCTCTGGGGGGGGGAAGAGGGCTGCAGCCCGATAGCCCCCCTGGATTCGCCACTGGAAGAGCACAATAATGTCCTTTTATAATCAATATGCATATGGGAATGAATGCTTTTCAATTAGAATTCAGTTTAAAAAGTAAATAATTACTAATGTGTACAATTAATAATTTTATATTTTAATAAAATATATGCTGCTTTTTAAAAAATTACAACTTTTTTTTAGGAGTCAGAAAATTTCTTATGCTTGAATATAAAAAAAAAAGCACCAGATAAAGAAAACATCATTACAAGGAGGAAAAAAAATAATGTTCTTTTAACACTTTAACCAGTGTATTTAACTTTTCCTCAATACTTTCTAATTCTGGTTTTTTTCTCTTGTGCTGAGCGGCGAAAACTGTTTGATTGATAGACATATTTTATATCACTTGTCACCTCGACTTTCTATGCCAATTTTTTAGAACTTTTTTCTAATTCTTCAACTGCACTTTGTAAGCATCTTTTCTTATTTTTTAGTTAATTTAAATCATCAAAAAAGCATTTCATTTTTTGGGTTGAATTTCTTGTTCTTTCGATATCTTTTGATCTTCAAGGTAAGCCAAATATTTTTGTCTTGCCCCTGTTACAGACAATCTTAGTTCCTTCCCGATTTCAAGGAAATTTGAATTTTCAGCATATTTTAAATGATCAATTATAATTCGTTGGGCTATAAAGGATTGTTCTTTTAGGTTTTCAATTTCAATCCTTTTATTACAAGAAAAAACCCTTTCAATATCAGCTTGCCCATGAGAAAGTATTAAAAGTGTCTGTATTATTTTCCACAATTTGCTAAAGTTTTTATCTTTCCTAAATACGGGGTAGCGCCAGTGGGGGGGGACACCCCCCCATCGGGGAAAATTTTTGTGCGGGGTATTCAACTAGTTGATAAATAAAGATCTGGCGAAAATTTGAAATCAATTTCATTACATTCGTCCCCTCGTACAGTAGGTCGTACCCCCTGTCTGGGAGACCGTGCCCCACCCCGTCGGGCAAACTCTAACGCCACTCCTGACTAAATACCCATACAAAAAACTGTGAATACTAACTGTTTCTGATGGATCATATCTCAGAAATTTTGAAGAATTTGGTAGAACTATTTTACTTAGAAAAGAATTAAACTCAATTAAAATATCATCACATTCATTTTCTTTTATATGCTGTATTTTCACTAAATGAGACAATACATTTTTCAATTTGTTATAACAGTCATAACTATTTGAAGCCAATTTTCTTGGATCAATACAACATAAGCACCTAACTATTCTGAAATTAATTGGCGATTTTTCTAAAATATTTTTTAGCATCTTCAAAAGAAATGTTTGGAACTGTAATTTTAAATTAAAAAAAAACTTTTTCAGAAATATTAAGTGTTTTAAAACCCAGTCTCCAGTGAATCCAAGGCTTATCTTAGAAAGAAGGGCATGAACTAACTTGTCTTCACAATTAAATTTTGATAATTTATAAACACTATTCATGATTTCACAATATTAAATGTACCAGTTACATCTAGTTTCAGTTTTTTTAGATCTTCAGCAAAGAATGGCATAAGAGGCTTACTAGACTGATAAAAGGATAAAAATTGTACTGTCATTTTGGCCAAAAAAAGAAATTTTAGCACATGTCAGATTATCTTTAACAGCCTGTAATACTATGACATGATTTACAGCTGGGTTTTTGGAAACTTCCCCTTTTGAACACTCTGGACATAGTTTTATATATCATCCCAAATTTCTAATGTTCTTTCAGCTACTGGCACGTTTTCCAGTTTGCATGGTATTTTTTTTGTGGAGGAAATTTTAATATAATCTTCTTTACGTGCTGGGGAATCTGTAAATAATCAATAAAGAGCTGTAAATAGACTGTCCAAATTCCACTCAGCTCTATTTCCTACTTTAAATGCATTATTTAAAATATGCAAACCACAGCGGCCTATATTTAACAACTCAGTATAGAACTCATCTCTGATTTGTTCTTGGATCACGTGGAAGAACTTCCAGTTAACTGCTGGTCCATCCATTGAAATTTGTATCACCTTCCTCAGATCTAACTTTTTTGTGGTATCATTAAATGCTTTTAAAGTGTCTTCTGCTGTAGAATGACCAATAAAAACTGAGGTTAAATGCCTTATTTCAACTTTTTGGACATTTGAGTTGCAGAATCTCACCAGCATGTCCATCTGTTTACTTTGTAGAGAATTTTTGATTTTGTGCCGTACATAAATCAGTTTTCTTTTTCATAAATTTTTGTGCTGGGAGCACAAGCGAGGGGAAAATTAAGGCCTCAAAATTGAAAAATGGCTTTTTTTAGGGCCTTGAAACGAAAATTAGGGCCTTTTCAGGGGGCCCCCTAAAAGGATTTTGATATTTAGGGCCTTTTTAAGGCCCATGGGAACCCTGTAATAATTGTTAATCGTTTGTTAATAATTGATCAAAACGGTTAGTAATTGGTTCTCAAATTTTAGCCCTTTTTTGAATTCTCCATTTGCATAGTATAAGGATTCTTTAACTTATGGGACCAAATACCATAATTTATACCAGAATCTGGGCTGATAATTTTTAGAAAATACGAACATACCTTTCTTTCAATATCAGTTGATAAAATAGCTAAATACAACACAATGACAAAACAATATTGGAACTAAAAACATGCAAATACAAATGAAATTCTCATTTTAGAATGCTCAGTTATAAATTTTTTTGAAATTATTAGACGTCAGATGTTACAAGACATTATAATTACAAATTCCTGAAAGTATATGTAAACAAAAATGTTCATTATAAACTGTGGAATCTAAGCATCCCTTCCACGAATCTAGAGCAGCAAATGCATATCGAACATTCAAGTACAGTTAAATATAATTATTTGAAAGTGCTTTTGACGATACTAAATAAAAAGAACTTGAGTGAATTCAGAATGAATTCTAAAATATTGAATTCTAAATGAATGAATAAAAAATGCTTGCAAGTCCACAAAGATGTGTTTTAAAATCTTATATCATATATGAACAACTGCAGTATTTTCTTAATATAGCGACTAATTCCTTTAATCAAAAACAAATTCATTCAATAGCTTCCAAAAAATAGGAACATTTCATAAATTGCAGACTGAGAAAGTCGGGTTTTTTCCTTATGTTACAACAGATTATTCATTCTGCTAATTTTTTACACCATATTAGATTGGCCATTAAGTTTTAATACAGATTAACAGTCAAAAATTTGTTTCAATAATCTCAATGGTTATCATAGGATATTTTTTATCTTATAGTTTTTATAAAAAATAAGAAGTTAAAAAAATAATAGCAAGTTCTATGTTTTAGATAATAGTTTTTTAAAACAACACACAGACACTTTTGAAGAGTAAATTATAATGTTCATTTTGTCCTAAATTGAATGTACAGCAGAAAATTAAAATTTAAAAACACATCATTGATACATATCTTGTACGCCCAAAGGGCCTATATATTTTAATTAATTTACATTATACCCAGCGGTATATGTATGCATGTATTTTATTATTGCATTAAGAATTCATGCATCTCAGGCAGAGCAGCACTTAAAATAAAACAGGCATAATCTCAAACTGTTAATGCCATAAGGGCTCATATCAACTTTATAATACTGTTGATTCCTTTCAGACATTTTTTTTTATTTACAATCATTTCACTGATATTCTACTCACAACCAATATTGAAAATTTGTTCTTTATAAAATATAACATAGAATGTAACAAATGAGTATAACACATGAGAAAGGAGATTCACAGCTGTTTATATCAGCATTCAACTAGCTTTTACAATCTTTCAATTAAAATCTAGGAAACACTGTAAAAACTGATCAACCTAATTCTGTATGAATTTAATCATCACAAACAGACATTGAACTTTGGTTTTTAAGAGTGTAACCTATCTATTAGCACAAATATGAGAATGTCATTTGTAATGGCAGTGCAATATATCTGCAGCAGGAATTAACACACAGTGAACTGGAGAGCACCGTCTTCTTCAGACTTGATGAATAACCTAAGGGTAACTGTAGGAAAGATGAAATTACCACAAAACACATTCCCACTATTTTCTGTTGCAAATGGCACTGATGTAATGCTATTCTAAAACACATGGAACAATCCTTAGCTATAGTGTTTTAATACATCAGCCAATCAAAATGTTTTACGCAATCAAACATGCATGTGCGTCCACTATGCTTCATGGCTGGCCTGAATGTGTATAACAGACAACATATCAAGCATTTAGATAAACAATTAGTTTTTAATTTATAAATATTTTCCAGCTGATATTAATATCCTAGATAAAGGAAATTTTCCTCGTTTTTTTTCTGAGGAACTGATGATCTGTGTATTGTTTTTGAGGATTTTACCTCTAAACTATAAATTCTTTTGAAGTAGCATACCTAACTTGTTAAATAGATAATATAGTGAAGGTGCAGATCTGATTGCAGCATAAGAAACAGATACGATCGCCATAACAAAGAATTTTAAACAAAGGTTCAATAAAATAACAGGTTTGCCAACATTCAAAATAACATAATTGCAACATAAAACCCTCAGGTAACAGGAAGAAATAATAATACAACACTTCTCAATACAAATAAACTTAAATTTTCCACATACAGCTATTTCACAACTCATAAAATGAGTATTTAACATAGAAATGAGTATTCAATATATTTTGGAGTATACCGATAGATAATATAGCTATGTTCATGATGGTGGAGTATTTAAAAGTGATGCTAAATCACAAAATTTTCAGCATCTATATATAACCTAAAGTGGAATAGCTGCCACATATTTTCCCTTGCTCTCATCGAGAGCACATCTAAAGGAATTGATATAAATATATTAGAAATTTTATTTGTAATCTGTAAAAACACTACATAATTTTTTTTATCACGTGGACAGTAAGGATCACTATCATACCCACTGAAAGGGGATATGCTTCTCTATTAATGAAACTTTAAAATACTAAGCATTATTTAACAAAAAATTTCTTCATCGATTTATTTATACTCAGTTAAACAGTCCTTAACATTATAAAAGGCCATTAGAACTATCAGCAACAGACTTCCAAATTTATACCCTTCCAGAAGTCTTTGTAAGGGTAAAAGCCCACTGTCCGACCGCTTAATGCTCACACAAGGCCAAACTAGAATTTCATTTATATAATACGGCAGGTAAAAAAGCACTAAAATTCATTCTAAGAATAATAAATTCTAAGGTCAATTAAGAATTATATAAATTAAGTTACATAGATGAAAATACGTTAGTCTCTTCCTTTCTGATCCTTCCAAAAAGACAGAAAACATAACTTATCATTATGATTTTATAACAATTTTATTTTACAGAAGAAACGAAGTATTGTTCAAAGATTTCACAACAACACATGCATAATTCATATAACATTATCTGCTCTTGAAGCAAAAAGGGTTTGAAGTCATAAACTGTAAAGATTCAATAGAAATGTAATAATAATAAAAAGGGGGAACATACTTGGCCTGAGCACAAAATACGAAAATGGAAAGAGATTTTTCTCTTAAAAAAAACCTAACATCAATAAAATATTTGTTTTAAAAAAGTTATTTTAATGATATAAATGAGATTCAGAATTCGTATATTAAAATCAAACCGTTCTTAACGTTAATGAAAAGGTAGCTGCTACAGAGGCCAGAGATTTCTGTTTAGGAACTTGCACACGCACAGCAGTTACTGTGTTATGCTTGAAGATTTGCTCACGTGCCAGAAGGATGACAAAATGCACATCTTTGGTTTTTACAGGTCAAATTGCATAATCAACCTCAAAAATAAAGTGAACAAAGAGTTTAGAGCAGTCAAGTTCTCAAACGCAAAAAAATTTAGCAGGATAAGCTTCTTTAGTAAGGGCCTAAATGGATGTTCTTTTGGTTGGGAGCTACGGTTTGGGACCAGGGGCATCGAAGTATATCATGATACAGTACGTTCGAGTATCAGGAGTTCAGAAGATTAGAGATCTCATGTTGAATGTCTTTGAGTTCTTGAATTTTTTGAGCCAGTCGTTGATTTAGTTGTTCTAAGGCGCCTTTTTTGGCCTTGTTACTCGACTTTGTAGTGTCTAACTGCTCTTGTAATCGACTAACACTGCTTCGTAAGCCTTCATTGTCTGCTAGCAGAACCTGCAAGAAAAATATTTATTCCATAAATAATTCGAAAATAATAATTGCGCGAAACTTCTCAAAATTAAGATGTGCATATTTCAAGCTTGAGGACAAATAATCAACCAGTTTACTAAATAAATAAGAAGCAACAGTAAGACTTAGAGATTTTTTTAAAAAGTGCATATTATAAAAAAAATCTAATATACAATGTGAAAACATTAATAAGGACACTTTAAAGATTTCAGCAAACACATAAAACTTTTTAAAAAATTTGCACAAAAGTGAAATGTATCTTTTTTAATATGTTGCTATCTTATACTCAAAAATAATAAGTGGACTTAAAATATTAGTAAAATGTGAATTATGACTGCTGGAAAGTGAAACACATAGCCTGAATTCAAAATAAATTTGTAGCACAGATTACTAGTTTAGACTAGAACACTTTAGGGATAGTACACTGAAACAAAATGAGCAGCACTATTTAATTGAAATCTTTAGTTAAAAAGCAAGAAGCCTGTTGGCTTATTTGAAAAGAATGTAATAGCATTTAATGTCATATTTCTTCCGACACAAATGTTCTCAGTTATTTTCACTGGAACACACTAAAAAGTTTCACAACTATTAAAACCAACATAAAATTCTTTTAAAGGAACTTTGCAATTCAGTTTAAAATTTGTTTGATGAACCAGGCAAACATATAAATGTGAAAAATGTGGACAATTTCTTTTGTGAAAAAGAGTTTAACAATAGTTGGATAATGAATTGACTACTACTTTAGTATTTCTATCCATAGATTTAATTTAACTATAGTCTTTTCAATTGCTATTTTTAAGTTACAACAAACCAACACATTTTTCGAATAACAGTATATATATTACTGCATAACCTTCATACTTCTTCCAATGACAAATTACATCAGAAACAACCATTGAAATGAATCGAGAGAGATATAAAATTTAAGCGAAAGTAGACTGTCCAAATGTACACTTCCTGTGGACCAATCAGACATTAAAATATTCACTCAGAATATTAAGTTAATTATAATAATAAAAGCTAAAGGTGGAATACATCTTAAAAACATTTTGAATAACTGGGGTGTGAAACTTACTGATAATGATGCATGGGTTTAACAAAAATGATTTAATTATTCATAAAACAATCGGTAGTAATAAGCTTCTGTGATGAAATTTAAGGAATGAAACAAGATATTATAACAAACAAATCACTTGTATTTTGGCGTTTTTTCTTATTACCAGTCTTTAAAATAAAAATGTATAAAAGTCATTCAATTTATATAAAAACTGAAAACACATTTGACGATAAAAAATTTTAAGAACGTTTCCAGGAAAATATTTCCGATTGATTCAGTTACTTTTAACTGAAATAACATAATCTAGTTTTGTTAACTCCATTTTTTTTATTAATTTTTCAAAGGCGTATCATTTCTTTTCCTTCGAAATACATCAACCCAATGTAATTGAAGAACACAGTGACAGCTGTTAAATGACTGAGCATAGATACTACGTATTCATTCACTGTTTGAGAATGAGGCCCTTGTAATTCATCCCTGAAATCTGCCATGGAAATTTCAGTTTCTCAGCAACCAGGAGCAAAATAAGTTATTGAATTAACCTATATACTAAATTTTAATCTTTGCAATTTCCCGTTTTTTTAAGAATGAATAGTAGCCATAAAGTGCAAAAGAAGTTATAGAAATACATAAAAAGAATACATTCAAAACACATCAGAATATACTCATATTATGAGACAACAGGAAAACTAATTATAAAGAATGAAGAACTGTATAGGCAGTAGTTAAATACAAACTGTGCTCTTTTATTAACATAAATATTTTCATTTAGTTGTTTTTTATCGATTTTTAAAATAAGATTTTCTAAAATTTATTTGACGTGACTTGAAATTTTGAATGCTAGCAAACAGGAGAAGAAATTTTACTTAAGAAAACATTATCAGCTGTTGTTCGTAGAGAAGGCTTTTAAAACTAAAATTTTCAGATCAAAAATTAAATTAAAATTTTCTGATACTAAAACTTTGAAAGATATCTTTAATAGTATTGGAAACGACCTAGCTAAATTTTATAATTTTTTGCTAGCATTGAATAAATAGAAACATGCTGAATAACTAAAGTGACCATTTATTTTTCCCCT
Source organism: Araneus ventricosus (assembly GCA_013235015.1). Classification (NCBI taxonomy): domain Eukaryota; kingdom Metazoa; phylum Arthropoda; class Arachnida; order Araneae; family Araneidae; genus Araneus; species Araneus ventricosus. Next base: position 1,222,620 of record BGPR01000117.1, on the reverse strand, counting down.
CAAAACTGGACATTTTTTAATTTTTAGGTAATATTATGTGAATTCAAGAAAACACATATTTCTTCAGTTTTTATTTATTAATTAAAAGAACAGGAATAAACATGTGAAAATAAATAAATCTTGTGATCTTGCATTTTTTTGAAGAATATATTTTTGCTTCAGTATATTTGGTGTTGATTTTAAAAAAGAATGAAATTCTTGGCAGAATTTCTTAAAATTTATGTTGGTAATTAACGTTACTTTATAAACTGCAACTTGCAATTGTGTTTTCTAGCTCATCCACAACTTATTCATAAGAAAATAGACCCTTTCTACAAGGCATTAGTGTCGGGCAGACATAGAATATATTCAATAATTATACGAAAGTTGGTCTGATTTAAATTATTGGCGTGAAAGTGTTTGAACAGTTCTATCCAACAATTTTTGGTTTAAATATTCACAGTACTTCATTCTGTCACTTCATGCGATGTAATGAAGTTAGAACTAAGTGCGAGATGGGAGGCTTCTGACCATCTCACATACGTGTGACAAGTATAGCAGATGCTCTGTCATCACCGTGCTAATAGACATTACCATCGGAGTTTTTGATTTTTGGCGCCTTCTTATTTGAAATTGTTATTGTGGGTTGCTCTCTTTCTGAAAACGGGACATTTGGGCATCCTGAAGCTGTTCTTGGGGACAACGGAGCAGACTACCAAAAAACATTATGTTGGTCACATTATGAATAATGTATCTTCCCTTTCTCCTTCAGGTTTTCAAGAAGAATCAACTGCTGAATATTCTCTGATATTCTGAGGATGTCTCTAATTAAACAGCCAAGGTATAAATCAGACAAAGAATGTAACACGCATTTGGATGTTGTCTTTACTACTGATAAAGAAAGGTAACAAATAGCAAGTTATTGCATCTTTAAATGCTTCTATAAATTGACAATAATTGTCACATGTTTCAGTATCTATATGAATTTAACAAAAAATGAAGACTTGATTTTGCAGATCAAAGATGTTTCAGAAACTGTTCCAGTTGAAATAAATATATTTTCTAGATAATTACTATGTAATGTAATCTAAAAAGTGAAACAATAAGTTTTGAAAATACAAATAATGCATTTAAACATTTGAAAATCAGCTTTTTACTTGTCAACTGATACTATGATTAAATATATTCGATTTATAAGAACTCTTAAAGTATCATCAATTGTTTAAGTGGATATTATCAAACTATTCCGCAGCATAATCTATATAATTCTTTTATTTAAAGACGAGTGTGCAATTCATACATATTTTCCCATTTGCATAAATATATTAAAAGAATATGAAATTACTGAAATTCTTCATTTAAGAACAATAGTTCCAAGTCCTACAATTGATTAGTGTCCAGTTTTGAAACTATTCTAGAGCTATATAGGGAAGAACTTCGAATAACGAGGAGACCCAACAGTTGACACACCCTGCTACAAATCACCATACCACACTAGAGGAACCTTAGACCCTCATGGATTTAATGTGCACCAGGTCCATATACTATATATGACAGATATTTGGTGGAACTGGGTTTTGAATTAACGACCCTCCAGTTCTGAAGCTGAGATTCTAAAATACTATGAAAAAGTTTTAGAATTCAACCATCATTGCAGAGCATTTAGTCACTTAAACAAGCAACACCACCTATCTCAATTATTTGAAATTTCAAAGAGATAGAAAAACTGAATTTTTCGCAACCAATAACGAATAATTCTGAAATTTTTTTCACATCTGGTAGGAACATACAGTCTCATGTTCATATCAGATGTGAAAAAAATTCAGAAAGTGACAATTTATTTAGCTGAGATTTAGCTAAGATATAGAAATGCAAATAAAATTAAAAGACTAAGAAAATTTGACTTTAGTGAAGACAGAACGGCATTACAAATTGTATCGATGAAGAATTTATTTAGGCATCAAATTGTATTAAGACTTGGAATTGAGAAATTTCAGTAAATAACAGAATCAAAACATTTGCACTGTGCACTAAAAAATGAGAGGAAAGCCACACTTGTATCAAAAGTCTGATGTGGTCTAGTACATGTGTTTAATGGAGAGCAAAAAAAAAAAGTATCCCTTATGGCAAGAAATCTGAATCTGGGTAAACTTAAAAGCTTAATATTGCCGCTGATATAACACTTCATCAAAAACTTAACAGATTTCTCAGTAAACAGTAAAATGAAAAATCAGCAATGATCTAGAAAGGCCTATGATTCAGTAGCTAAATTTTTCAGGCATCTGGGCATAAGAACATGAAACTAGAAAATCACCAAGAAATTTTGCATGCTAATACAGCACAAATTATGCATTTTTCAGTTGGATTAGACAGCACAATTGAAGATTACATATTTATCTGCAAAATTCAGTAATTTAAGAAACTTAGTAAATTTGAAGTAATAACGAAGTTTCATATTACAGAGCTATTATTTTAGTTTCAAAGCTATGGAAAATATGTGAGGCATGAAAAGAAGTATTTATTTACAAATGATGCTTCTAAAGTTCAAGCTACAATTTCGTGATACAAAATATCTGCTAATTTTACACAAAATTAGATTTATTCCATGCCTTTTATATATTATAAAATTCCCTGAGAAAATAATCAGTAACTTTTTCTAATTTCCAATAACTTAAAATAAAACGGAAATGAGAAGTTAACAGTAATCTATACTTTTAAAGAAGGATGCAGAATATTTCAACTCAACAGAAGGATTAATTTAATAGAATATAGAACCAGAAAAATGAATAAAAAGAAATTGTCGATACTCCTTGCAGAATTAATTCAATACTTAAAAATATAATTTTACTAAAAATTTCCCGAAACATTAAGATTTATAGAGTCATTAATCTAAATTATTAGAAATAACTGTTTTATGCTTAAAAACACTATTTAAATGTTATCCATTAATCCCTGAACACTACTGATGACACTTGAATAATGCATACGGTTTGATAAAATTTTTACATCTTGTCCAAACATATTTGTTCAGATGAAAAACGGACAAAAACGAGATAAAAAAAAAAGAGAGAGAGAAGTATTCAATTCTTTTCAAGGAGGGAAAAATATCCAGAAATGTATATGTATTTTTTAGCTCTTCATGTCTTTATGCAGTGTTGTGCATTTATCATTTAGAAGTCCATAAAATGTAATACAAATAAGTCAATGAAACTTATTTTTAATGCGATAATCTTTCAGCCATGTATTAATCTACAAATCAACTTTAACCAACATATATATGTCATATGCTTTATTCTGATTTCAACGATATGAAATAATTTGACAAAAAGTGTTCCTTTAAAAATACTTTAACTTCATTATTTAGCTTTTTTTTTAAAGATGTTTGAAAGCACTATAATTCAGAACCTGAAATGCATTTTACAGCTTATTATATGCATTTACATTCTAATTACTGAGGACATGGTATTTAAAAATGCTATAAAGTTAAAGGATAAAAAAAAGTTTTATCTTGCAAGCAAAAATTTATAAATACATGTAAATATATATAAATTTTATTTTAATCTAAACATAATACTTGTATTGCTTCAGCTTAGAAATGCATATGAGACCAGTCAAGTGGGCATTAGTTTCATGAATTTGATGAAACAACTGCCTAGCTATATACAAAACTTCTAAAAAACATACTGACTGAACACACATAATGATATAGGCAAATAAGTTTTAAAAATTGATTAATTTTCATAAAATTAATTTTTTAAAGAACTAATGAAAGATCAGGATATTTACCGTTATTATTCTATAACAACTTCTACAGTTATATTCCATAAATTTTAAAATCACTTTATAGCTATTTTAATAATTGAGAAAAATAAAGTAAGGAAATATTCCTTTAACAATTAATTTTTTTATTAATACAGTTTATTTAACATGCAGTTTTAATTCATTCATTATCCACTAGAATGGACAAATCACTCAAATATTAAAAGGAAGAACGAAGTTTCTCTATCTTCATAATGGATGCAGCATAATAAAAGCAATCTTCACCAGTCAGTTAAGCAATGAGGTAAGAAAATGTTCTTTTCAAATTTCTTTCTCTATGCATTTAAGATGCAAAAATATTAGGTGTGCTTTAAACTTGGGGCATTTATGCAGAGATCGAATATTACTTGAATGATTACACAATCCTATCTAATCAATTACAATTATTTTTTATCTGTTTGTTGTCAGTTTTAAAGAAAAAAATATGTTGCACTTTAAAACTTGAGCTTTTTGTGTTCAAAGATAACTATTGTATACTAAGGGAATTTTTGCCACAAGCATATATTTTATTATTGGCAATACATTAATTAGCATCTGTTAAAAAAATTAGTTTAACACCTTTGTGTACCATTTGGTTGTACTTATGTACAGAAATCTGTATCTCAAGAACTAGCAAATAATGACAACATTCAAGTTGTAATGATTTGTATTTGACAAAAAGGAATAGTCATACAATTTAAATAAATCAAAAGAAATGAAAAAGCACTTAAAACAATATCTATTGTTTTGTTATGAGTAGATGATGAATGGTTTAGGTTTCTGTTAAGATTCTAGGGCTATATTATGGCATGTATATTAATTTCTCACGCAAGTTTAAGCAATATATGCATAAAAGATATTTAAAGGAGGATATATTCAAATAATAATCTTACTTTAAGTTTATCTTCTACTTTCTGGCTAGCAGACTGTCCTTGTTGACTGTCATCAACCCTTTTTCTCATTTGCTCCAGTTCCTAATTAAAAACAACTAATTACTGATTCTGACACAGTCTCTTACATGTGATACCATTTGGAAAATCTTGAAGCAATGTAATATTTGCCATTAGAAATAAGGAAATAAAACAGCTTGAAATGGAATTACAACCACATTATTTATTAATTCTAGTGATTTTCTATTAAAATTGGACAATCATTTACTAGGAATAATATCTTATTTATACATATATCAAGCAAGAAAAAAAAATCGAACTAGCATAAAAGAAAGTAAAGTATACATGCATCTTCAAATTTTATATAGGATATTCATTTGATTTGTCAGATTAATGCTCTGATGTCACCTGATCCAGCACCCCACTCTACATTTTCAAGCTATACCAATGTAAGGAAGTGTGACTCCCGACAAGGGATTCAACACTCACTAGGTTCATCTACATGGTAAACCTCTCATAAAATTGGGCCAGGAACAAATGACTTTTTAATCCTGAATCCGATATTCTATCCACAGTGAACAGCAGCCCTTCAGTATATTCATTAAGCATGCAGATGGACTTTTGTCTCAAAAAATGAGATTCAGAAAGAATTTCTAATAACTGGCTAAAAGACAAACAAAAACTGACTAAAGGGAATGCAGATAATGTCTTTGAAATGCTGAATTCAAAAGCAATAATATGTATAAACCTCTTACCACTGAAATCCATTCTAATACAAAAATTCGATACAGAAAAAACAGGAGGCAGGGACCAAAAATAAGGAAAAGCAGAAAAATGGAATATTATTAAATAATCTTCTTTCATAATGTATCAATCTGCTGTTCAGTTTTCTCTGTACTAAAATTTGATTGGTTCATGTCGTGTCATTAGGAAACTATAGAGGTCTAAGAGTAGAAGCAGCAGATTCGGCAAAGTAAAGAATTTTGTGCGAATAGAACTCTCCAGTAAAGGACCTTACTTGGAGTAGAAAGTGCTCCCCAAGTGTTTATCGTATAATCGTTTTAGACAATTGGCAGCTTGTGTTAGTTTCCCAAATCTGGTAATTTTTCTTAATGATTTTTTCTACCTTTGCTGTCAGTTGGTGGCATGCAACTGCACTCACGTCATCAAGATTGGCATGGTGTTGTCACTTTCATCTAGCTTCTTTGCCACCTCGTTGGCAATTGAATTTGATACTGCATACTAAAAACTGTTTTGAAATCAAAATTCTAAACAGCTCTATGTTTAGACGAAATTTTAACAGAATACAAAATTTGAGCTCGGAAGGAATATTTGGGGAAATATATATGTAAAATTGTAGACAGTAATTTTAACAATAGTAATTCATAACTATGAAACACTCGTAATTCTAAAATAGCTGGATCCAAAATAATGGTACTTGGAATTCTACAATGAATTTTTCATGCCGTTTCGAAATTCGGTGATAAAAATGGGTTCTTTCATATAATATTTAGAAATTGATATTCGATGGGCCTTTCTTCAGACAGACATTCATAAAACAATTAATGTTCATGAATTTATTATTCCATTCATGAATTATTTTATTTATTCTTATATTAAGAATGATTTCCTTTAAAATTATCTTTTAGTTTAGTTGATGATGAACAATCCTTTACATATTCCAAACTATGAGTGATGTGCATTCAAGAACTCAGATGTCTCATTCTTCCCCTTTAAACTTAATGAAAAGATTCTCTATTCAAGTTTTGAAAATTAATACTGTATCCAGAAAATAAAGAACGTTTAGTTATACAAAATGAAAAACACAATATTTATTGGAAAAAACAATTCTGTTACATACCGGAAGCTTCCTTCACTTCTCTACATAATCACCTCCTACATTTAAACATTTGTTGTATCTATTCACGAGCTTCAGAATTCCCATGTCACACTCTTCTGCCGCCAGCTCATTAAGCCAGGTGGTCACTGCATTTTAAAACTCTTCATCACTTCCAAAACGTTTACCACCCAGAAACTCTTTCAGCTTAAGGAAAATATGGAAATCGCTAGGAGCTAGGTCCAGACTACAGGGTGGATGATCAAAAATTTTCCATCCAAATTGATCCAGCAATTCTTGAGTTGCAGCAGCAGTGTGAGGGCGGGCATTGTCGTGAAGAAGCACAATTCCTCCAGAAAGCATTCCTCGCTTCCTGTTTTGGATGGCTCGCTGTAGTTTTCTTAGAGTCTCACAATAACGATTTGCATTGATCATAGTGCTTTTTGGCATGCAATCCATCAAAAGAACACCTTTACGATCCCAAAAGATGATTGTCTTGAGGAGTGAGCTGCACGGCAGAAATGAGCGAGCGGCCTTTTGTTTGAATGCAGTGAACACCTGGCTTAATGAACTGGCGGCAGAAGAGTAAAACATGAGAATTCTAAAGATCGTGAACAGATACGACAAATATTTAAATGTAGGAGGTGATTATGCAGAGAAGTGAAGGAAGCTTCCGGTATGTATCAGAATTGTTTTCTCCAATAAATATTGCGTTTTTCATTTTGTATAACTAAACGGTCTTTATTTTCTGGATGACCCTCGTATTTTTAAATTGCAAATAAATATCAACATCCCCCCTTTTATTAATACTCTCTTAAAAAACACTTAAAAATATAGCGTAATAAAACATTTAATTTTTTTCCTCACATACTTATAGATACTTTGTCATTAATTACCATTTAAGGAATTCTAATTTCATGTTAAAAATTTCTATCATGGCGAATTTTTAAAAGACAATCTCTATGTAGCTTCTTTTCAAGTTTCTCACAAATGGAACATTTTTCAAGAAAATTTGGATATTGCTGTCAAGTGACAAATCGCTCAATCAGCTGCAGTCCCCCCAGAGCCAAACCAGAATTCTTGATTTCATTCAAAATCACTACAACTGTTTTTTTTTCTTAATTTCCCTTTAAAAAAAATAATAAAAACGTGACAACATTGCTTTCTGGCTTGACAGGCTCGAAAATGTTCATACTTTTCTAGTCATTCCAATTGTACTAATAGAGTTGAAGCGGTCGAAAACATTTTTTGGCTAGATATTTCATTGTATTTTTTATTAAATTATCGTAAGTATTGCAGTGTTATTTACGATTCTTATTGTCGGGTGAGTCAAGTCTGTAAAGTTAAAGTGTTTTGGTTTACATAAGCGATGATGCTTGACATTCGTCATGACGATACAAAATTTTAATGGCCTCAGCCCCTACCCCCGACCCAAATCCTGGATTCGCCACTGGGTTCAATAACAGGAATGGTGCTAGAGTTTGTCCGACGGGGGGGAGGGGGAGGGGCAATTTGCCTGACAGGGGGACGAGTGTAATGAAATTGGTCTCAAATTTTCGCCAGATTATTATCTATCAACTATAGTTTAATACCACGTACACAAATTTTCCCCAATGGGATACAAAATTTTTGTCCGATGGGGGATACGGCATCCCTGACGGGGCCCTGTCCCCCTTCTGACACCACCCCTGTTCAATAATATTACATTATGACAAAGATTTCATGAGTTAATATGCTTAATATTCAGATCTCTCTGTCAGTTTTACACAATAGTTATAAACACTGATAAAATTCTAACATTTACAGAGACACATTTCTTTTAGAAGCATCAAGGACCTACTCTGCAGCAAGTTAACAACAGTCTATATAAAGAAAATTAATTCCCTTCAACTATGGAGCAATTAATGCCCAGTTTTGAAGAGATAAATGGGTAAGTAATGTATATATATATGCAAGATGAAATATTTTTTGCACTATTCTAGAAAGATGGTGAATTAATGCTAGTAAATAAAAAATTATTTTTTTATTGCATATATACCAAGAAGTTCACATATAGATGGTTTCCCAGGATTGAAAATTAAATATTTTGAGTTATAAATATTTTTTAAATATTTATTTTAAATTTATTATGTTACAATTTCGATAAATTAGAGCTTTTTAAAAATAATATTTCTCCAATAAAATAAGCATTTTCATTAATTGGAATTATTTCAAGTATATTATTGCTGAATTTTAAATAACTATTTTGGAAGCTGCTAAATATAATTCAGCTACGCATATTAAAACCTTATGTATTTTTTTTTTTTACATCAGATGGTTTATTAATATGATCTTTTAGATTTAACTGCACTTTAAACACCATATGGTATATTATAAAGTAATAGAGGAGAGTCATTGAATTTGGACCATCTGGATATTTTTTTAATGTAGAGTAATGGAGAAGTAATTTTAATGAAAAATAAGTTGTAGAATTTCTTTGTAGTTTATTAATCTTTAGAAAAAAGTAATTAACTTTCTATGAAACACATTTTAAATTAGGAAAAAAGCAGCTTAAAACATGCGTCATTGGTCCAGACAAAGTCACTGGTTGCCTAGATTGGACCACCAATTTTCTTTAAGCATAATTAAAGCAAAAATATTTTTAGATTCTCAAATTCACACCAGCACACAATGCATGAACCCAAGTTTGACATTTTATGCACTGTATCACTTCCTCTTCTCCCTTTGTTTCCTCATAAGTTTTTACACTTTTTGATGCAACATTTGAGGGCTTTAGTGTAATTTTTTTTTTGCTTTCACTTTTTCCAATTCCAATTTATGAGGACTACTAGTGGTGTGTGTGATAACTGCTTTCTGAGCTATTCCTATATTTTAAGATAATAATCCCATTGATTTAAATGGTCCAATTTATGCGACTTTTTTGTCCAATCTAGGCAACCTTTGGACAACAACAAAAAATTTCCCCTAACCTTATTTTACAATTATTTTATTAAAATGTTTATAGTAAATTGTAGCCATATAAATTTCCCATCTGAGGATATAATAACATATTTCCCAACTTAATTTAAAACAACATAGGGGCTTTTTGTCCTTTCTTAAAATAATTAATGGAAATTACCTAAATCTAAACACTTGTTCTGTAACTGTAACTATGTAGCACTTTCTCACACTCCATTTACACTGTTGCAATATAATTTAACTATTTTATGTCCCAAATATTTAATAGAATTGAAGTTATGATGTTGGTTCAATCTAGGCACCAGTCCAAATTCGGAGACTTTCCTCTAAATTTTCCACTCTTATATAGCACTGGAATAGAACCGTTAGATTAAACTCTTGTTTTTAAGCTATACAAGAGCTATTAGGAACAAAACTTGTAATTTTGAATTGTGGTCAGATGACAAAGAAAGCCCATTCACTTGATTTCCATACCACACCAATGTAAGGACATTTGATTTACCCTCTAACAGGAACATTCTTTGAATACCGGTTTACTTAAGATGCATTTCAGTTGTTATAATGTCAAATATCCTGGTCTGAGGGTTAACATGCACATAACCCATATCTTTGATGGAATTGAGTCTTGAATGTTTATCTAAAACATTCAAAGCAAGTTTTTCTTAATCCACTAAAAATTTCAAAAATCAAAAGCATTTAACACCACAACAATACAGCAAAACTATAGGAACAAATGGAAAGCAAAAGCATGGCAGATAAATTTGGATCACAAAGGGATGGACACATATTCGTATACAGAGTGTCCAAAAAAAAAGGAACAAGCATTTATTTCTCTTTGCACCTATAGTCCAAGACAACTCATTAATGTTATACAGTGGAAACTATGGATGGTATTCTTCCGCCGAGGGAAATAGTCCTGCAATTATCCTAATGTATTTTAAAAAGTAATTGACATATTTGAATAGAATTTTGCTTTAAATAACAAAAACCAATATTCTCTGCAATAAAAATCTATCTTCAAAACGTATGTTATTTAATTTCATAAATCTTTTTTCCCCGCCTTGTGTCTGAAATTACGCGGAACGAAAACGACATTGAGCATTGGGGAAAAGGCTTTTTTTCTGTCTCTTTGGAGTTCACATTTTGGCAAGTAATCTCTCTTGGTGCTGGTGTGATTATGATTACTCAGAAAACGCAACAGAATTTATTGCTGTTAACTAATTTCTTTTATATCATTTTTAGATGGCAGCAACTTCTAAAATATTGCTGCTTTTGAAATATTTATTGATCTTATCTTTTTTCAGTATTTCCATCATTTTTTGTACATATATATATAACAATATACATTAAAATAAAATTGAAATAAACGCAAAAAAAACTCAAAGAAATCAAATGAAAATAAAAATATATCATTATTAAAAGAGTACAAATGAGACAAAATATCGAAAAAGAGGAAAAGTAAAACAAAAGTTGTGTTACTGGTGTTTTCTCCAAAATTAAATAATTTTCCCAACATTAAAAAAAATGCTGAAACAAATTTCCTTTAACCATAGCTTATTATTCCCACCAAAGTTGTGTCGATTAATCAGTTCCTAAACATAGGAATTTGTTTCGTTTATGATTCAGTTGCTTTTAAGATGCAAGATTGGGATGTATTTTTGTTGCTGTACATCTAATGTATTTACATTCTTAGTTAGAATACGATATATATGCACACATTATTAATTATGTACAAAAATAAATTTTCAAAAGCATCATATGCCGCTCTTTTACGCCATAACCCTGATCGGCCATGGCTCTCTCTTTGGTTATTCACTCAACCTCTTACGTCAACTCACTCTCTTTTGCACCCCTCTTTCCCCAGTCTTACAGTGGTGGTTAGAGAAAAGTTTCGGGTGGTTGTCCGCATTTTGCATTTTATATGTTTGGATTAATCTGTTTATCTACAAAAAAACTAGATGTTAAACTCTAGATTTAACGGATTCATTTGTGCGAAAATTTATCCAAAAAATATTTGCATACAATGGAAAATATTATAAGCGCACTAAAAAATATTTAAAATAGAATATGAAGCTTTCAGTTATGCTGTATAATATAAAACATTCAATGTACATACCTTAACTTCTCAAAACTCCGTATTAGGAGATTCCGTGGAAAAAAAAAGTTTTACTGAATATATAATTTAAAATTTGAGTTGCAATTCAATTATTATTCGAGCATTATTCATTGTAAATATTTTAGTTTTTTATGAAATTCCCTTTTAATTATAAAAAAAATTATGCATCCTTTATTTCAAGATAACAGCATGAAAGCATGGTTGGTGTAATCAATTCTTTTTTTGCATATAATCTTCTGCTGTATACAATTTTAAAAATAGTGTCAAGTTTCTACTATTGATATTTCTCAGGCTTCCTTTAATTAATAATACACAAACTATGTACTTAAAAACAATGCAATAGTAAAAAAAGAATTGATCCAAACAATTCTCTCTTTTTGCTTTGAGAATGAAACATTGGTGCACACGAAGCAAAACAAATCTACTTCTGGTTGTTCGCGAATTCTAATAGAAAGTAACCCCAAGACATGTAGGAACACGAACTACGTCATTCATTGGTGCAGCACCGGAAGTATAGCGTAATCTCTGTCAGCTTCTTAACCTGTCTTTGAGTAGAGACATATACTTCCAATTACAAAATTTCATCAAATTCAGTAAGAATTTGTGTGAAAACACTTTTGCTTCTGTCGAGGTTGAAAATAAAAAGTTAAGAAAATTAAATTTTTATACATTCCCCATAGAGCAAAAGTGTCAATGAGTAAAATGTTCCTCTTACACTCATCTACATATAAAATAAGTTTCACAATTCTTTCTGCAAAACTTCCAGAGATATATTAATTTTTACATTTTAAAGGGGCTCCCCACAAATTTATATGAAGATGTTTATTGCAGAAATGCAAATTTAAGCAACATAGAAAAACTGCAAAAAGCAAATATATGTCAAGTAATATATCATCCAATCATCATGGATTGGAAAAATTTGCCAATGACGCTTACTTTTGCTGTTAATCAGTTTGATTAGTAGATAGTTGCAACTATCGACTTGATAAAGAATTGAAGGACAACCTGAGAAAATAAAATTCAACATAACATAGAAAAATAGCCTAAAATTGGACAAGAATATTAAATTATTTGCTCTCAGCATTGTGCATATTATTAAGTTTTACCTAAAGGCAATGACAACTCGTCCTTTAAGGCTGCAGAGCTCACTAAAATTATTTTAAAAATTCGTATTTTCGTTTTCATTCTGATTTGATTAGTTCTCCACTCTGAGAGTTCGATTATCAACGAAAAAAGATATACACAAGAAAAGGAGGCAGAAAATAAATGAAAAAGCAAGACAGTTATAGGATTGTGCTGCACAAAAAATAGTTTTGGAATGCACCAAAATTCACTCATTATGTACAACTAAGTGACATAATAACCAAAGGTGAAAAGCTATATTTTCTGTCTTTGAACTTAGCCGGTACTGAATTTCCGAACGCTGTTATTCACTCCTGTTGGCGCTAGGGCAACTAATGCTCTCCTCCCTCCCCATCTCACCGAAGGTTAGCCTTCATGCTCTTGATTTACTTTTCTTTGATTTCTCTTTCACTGGCTGATTTTAAGTTCAAGACTTTCATATTGCCCCATGGGGAACGTGGCCGGTTACTACGTATTCGTTTTCTCTTGTTAAATGTCACTCACTGAAAAAAATATACTACTGTAATTTTCTAAAATAGAATTCAGATAATTGCAACAACAAGTTTTGATTATTTGAAGGTAAAGCTATTTTTGAAAAATTATACTTCAATTGTATTCTAGAAATATTTTTATAGTATTGCTTCTTTCTGAGCAGATGTGCCATAACTGCTGATATATCACCGTGAATATTTTTCGAGGTTGACAAGGTGAAATAATTTTGTAAAAACTTACAACTAATGTATTATTTAACTATTTTTTAAATTTAAAAAGAGTTAAGAAACACATTGTTATTTCCTGATTCCGCCCTTTTAATAACTTATTGAAATATCTATATTATCTCTCGAATGTACGTCAAAAGACTGGATGAAACAGCAGTGAGAGGTATGGAAAAGTTGTCCAAGTCAATAAATTTGTCTTCTTACATTTTTGCAAGTTTTGCAGATAGAAACGTGAAACTTTGTATGTGAATAGATGAAGGCAAGAGAAACATTTTACAGATTGACATTTTTGCACTACAGGGGCCGTATAAAAATATAATTTTTAAAATTTTTTGCTATCAATTCCCTTAGAAGTTAAAATACTTTCATACAAATTCTCATTTTATTTGATAAAACTTTGAAACTGGAAGTATATGTCTAGGATCAATATTTAAGGAAATAAAAGCTTGTTCCACTTTTTTGGGACACCCTGCATAGCTGTGCACCTAACAAACACCCATTGTCTAAGTTTCAAAGGGGGGGGGGGAAAGAAGAGAAAAAAAATCACAAATGATTTTAGCACAGAAATGGAGGAGTTTGAGTCATTTTAAACATAATGTTGATAAAAAGAAAGGTAGAAAACTATTCACTCTTAATATTTCTGCAGTTTATTTTCCAACCATGTTTTCTTTTACTTTTCTCCTCTTAAAAACAAAAGGATAGGGATTAACTCTAAAATTACTATTAAGGAACTTATGCAATTTTAAAGTTAAGGGTTTAAATAAATATTCCATTGGTTCAAAAACAATATGATGCTTAATTATGCAACATTTCGTCCCTGCATGCGGAAAAATGCTTTATAAAATAAACTAAATTATATATTACATCTCATCTTCATAAACTTAACGTCCCTTTTCACATATAAAGTTTACAGTGGGACCTACTAATCATCATGGACTGCAGGGTGTACTAGATTCTTTTACAGAATACTCAATATTGGAATTTCACATAGACAGTTAAGTTAGCTTTTGATTTAAAACAGAAAACAAAAAATCTTCCTATGTTATTCATAAATGAACAACTTATATTCCGTTTACAAAAACTTATTACAAAGAACAATTCATATTGAAAAAAAATTCAAATGGTAAAAAAAGCTACACTCAAGTTTTTAAAAATTATTATGCAATGCTGGAAAATTATGTCTTGCAGATATGGATGGGTAAATAGTGCAAATCACATGTCAAACAAATATTCATTCCAAGAAATTAAGAAAAAGGTGTTTTAGAAAAAGATAAATTACACAAAACAAATGTTCATGTGTAATGTAATCATAACATACATTATCTTTATTATTAACTTGTTCTTCAAGAGTTTCCTTTTTGGATCGTAAAGTACCAATCTCTTTTCGAAGCTCAGCTATTGCTTCAGGGTTACCATGGCTAGCTTCTAGCTCTAGCACCTGTAACAACAAAAGGTATAGAGTTACTTCAAGTGCAAAAAAAAATGACAAGGAAAGAATCAAATAATGCATTAATAACCTCCAAATACAAATTATTCAACTTGAGTATAACATAATTTAGTAACATGCATAATAACTTAATGAAGTCTTAAATTTCAAAAAATATAAATACAGTAAAAGCTTAACTAACCGGAATGCTCGGGAAACGCTGATTTCCGGATACCTGAAAAGTCCGGAGAGTTGAGTGTGACGGGAAAAATGAGGGTGAGGGGCTTTTTTTAAAAAGATTTTTTCGGCAAAATAATTTGTTTTGGTCATTTTGAAATGTGCATAAATATAATTTTTAAGAATACTTTCGTATCTTCCATAACATTGTGTTTACAAAACATATTATGAAGATTTTAATTTAACATTGATGATAAAAAAAGTATGATTTGTAGACGAATTTTTACCGTAAATATATAGATAGTAAAGATATAAACATAAAAACAGCCGACGGAACTGAAAAATATTCTACTCAGCAAGCATAATAAAATTCTTTTAAGTGATCATAAACAAATCCCAGATTGAATATCAAAACTAATTATCTTGTAAAAATCGCAAGGGTTATTACGCAAGACGCGCACCTCCAATTCTCCCTCATGTGATATTACATAATCGGAATCAACATCTGTCGGTATTCGGAGAGTAAATAAATAAAGGAAAAGAAAAATACTTGCAAATCTGGAGTTACCCCCCCCAAGAGCCTTTTTTATTACTGATTCTATCTTTTAAACTTTTTTTGGTTGTCGATTTCTTTTTAAAGTCTCGTTTTTCGACGAAAGGTGAGGACATTTTTTTTTTTTTTGGTTCTCACCTTTTCTTTCGAACCTCCCCCCCATAAAACACATCTGTGTACAACACTGTACAATATATTGTTTTTTTTCTTCCTTCTACGCCCCTCCGTTCGGAGCGGACGTTGCATTCCAGAAATAAATTGTCCACGTTAATGGAACGTTGCGAGCGGGCGCGTGCTAAATTTTAACGTGCGGATGTAAAATTTTTAGAAAAACTCATTTTCTAATTTTTCCGGTTAGTTGAGCTTTCCAGATATTTGAATGCCGGATAATCGAGAATTTACTGTAATACTTCTGCAACCACTTTCCAAGAAAAGCTTCTACAAGGAGAAAATTTTACTTTGTAATGGCTAGTAACATCCATCAGAAGTCAATTCATAAAAAAATTCCCAACCCCGATGTTAAAAGTTTAATTTAAAATATAAGATAAATTAAAAATAAAATATTGCAAAATGTTTGAAATAAAAAACATTAATATTTTAAACAATTTTACATTATCTTAAAAGTCAAATAAAACGGATAAAAATCTCTTAAGAGTATGGAATGAATATAAATATTTTTCGATCTAGCTACTATGGAAAAAATTACATAAAAACATTAAAGTGTGTCTATGAAATAAAACATTACAAACTTGTAATGTTGTAAAAACATCAGTAAACAAATAAACTTCGCCATAAAAGACACACAAATATATATTCATGGGTATTATAAATATTTTAAATTTACACGATACAATATACTCTGTAATGATGCAAACAAAATGCATTAGAAATTACTAATTAATACACAACTGGGCATTCAAAACAAAGAAAAGAAACACATATTTAAGTTTCAATATCTATCCAAGAAATCCAAAGAAAAAATAAATAAATCTGCTCTCTGGAGAAAGGTGTAGCCATTATTCTGACACTTAGAAAAAAATGTAATAGTTATTTCAAAATGCCATTCTTCTGAATAAAATTAGAAAGAAAAAAAATTCTTTTTAATGTTATGCCAATGATTTAAAATCAGTTTGACAAACTTTTTAATTGAGACACAACATAACAGACATAATCTTAAAATGCTACAACATGGAAGATAAATCAGTTTCTCCAATTTTGGCAAAATATTTAAATGGGACTCAAGGCATTCTATTAAATTTGTAAAATCTTTAATTTTTTTAAGTTTCTCAGTAAACAATTCATATTGTGGATAAAATATTAAGGTAAAAGAAAATTTATACATTTCGGATTTCATATATAAATTATAAACTTTTGAGTTACTTCAATTTATTGAAAAGATAATAAAAGCTTCAAATGAAAAATAAAAAAAAACAAGGAAGAAAAAAAAGTGTATAGAATCAAATAATTCATTTAAACAGACAAAAAGAAAAGTAGTGTTGTAATGATGTTGCTGTAACACTTCATATTTTTGTCAATGGAATATTCTGAATAGGTAATAATTTTTATATTTGGGTGATTTAACTTCTATGATGTCACTAACCTTTTGCTTTTCCAGTCAGCAAGTGGAAGATAAAAGACTGGAGAGTCTAAGCGCTTCCCTGACCCCCTCCATCATTGGCAAAAAGAAAAGTACAGATCGATTCAAAATGCCAGAATTAGCACTTTTTGACGATTTTACTCCAGAAAGGAGTGGCAGGCAATGGGTAAGATGAGCTCATTTCAAGAGTTTTTTGTTAGCTCACGCTAAGTAAAATGTAAATATCTCAACCTCCCTTTCTCACTTCACCCCTATTTTGGTGAAATCAACTCTTCCTGGCGCAAAAGGTCTCGGAGTCCGAGAATCATCTATATAATGATCCGAGTGTTCATCCTTAGTCTAAGCAAAGAAGTGCGAGAAACTGAAAGAATTATAGCTATTCATTTCAAAATCAGAATCCACCAATCATCCTTTCCTAAGAAATACCAATAGTGTCAATGTTAATTAATACGGCTATTGTTTGTTTCATCTATAATCAGGCGATTCTACACGAGTTATAAATTCTTCAAAATATAAAATTTGAAAAAAATGCTTCATAATTAGAAAATTGATAATAACTGAAAAAGTAAAAGAATGATCGAGGCCAAGAGTACATGATAATATATTAGGGAAATTCAATGAATGCAACCGGATATGGAAAAGAAATGTGCAAACCTACTCGAGACTTCATTTTTGTATTCTCTTCTTTTAGAGCCTGAAGTTGGCGTTTCCACTCTTCAACATTGGCAGTACTTTCTTGCAGGGCACCTGTTAAGCGAGCATTGTTACTTTTCAATGTTTGCAATTCCACTTCCCACTTCTTGGCGTTAGCGGAGCTGAAACATTCAATACGTGTTAATTACAGGCAATTTAAAAAGAAATCAGCACATGCACATTATTTAGTTTACTGTGGTAATAATTTTCATATCCCTGAAGAGTGTTGATTATTAAACAAATGATTATGCAAAACAACGTACTGCCATGGTCTCCGATAGGAACATTTCAAATATGTCGCTATAGAGAGAGCCGCAAATAATTCTTATAAACGTTTTATAACAAATGCATTGTAGAAGAAGTAGAGAGACAGAGATTTTGGCTTTCATATTCTTGGAAACATAATGTTGCAAGGAAGGATGATTTTAATTAGATAAGCTGAACAATCGAATAAGTTGAATGATATCCAAAGTATGAAGCTGTTTCATCAGTGTTTGAAGTGAAATATACAGATTAGTAACTAATTTTAGCGTAAACGAATGGAGTGGGTATAATGCATCCGATGCTCTATCGTGTATACAGTGAATATGTAAGCCATAAATGTAACATGCAAGTATTTTTTAAAAGAAATGACTGCCATCATAAAAACAAAACACTAGGGGAAAAGTACTATTCAGTACACAATCTTCTGAACTCTAAATAATTTTAAGACGTTCAACGCCGCATGATTCACATCAGATTTTGTCGATGCTTGCACAGAGGCATAGCTAGGTAAGTGGCGCCCAGGGCATAATATTATTCCCCTCTCTTATCACAGTAAGCTTAAAAAAGTGACAAATACGCACAGTGGAGTAGCGAGGATAAGTGGCACCCAGTTTATATGATTTTCCCCTCCCCCTTCATCATCAGTGGCTTAGCTTGTGTAAGCGGGGCTCATGGTATGGTATTTCTTCGCTCTCTCAACGTATTTGACTTTAAAAAGTGACAAAAGCATTTCGTTTTGTGAACACGGCCAAAGGCGTAGCTAGGGTAAGTGACGCCTGGGATATAATATGATTTTTTTTTTTTACCAGTGGCTTAGCAAGAGTAAGTATCAGTGGATTAGCAACAGTAAATGAAGCCCGGGGCATGGTATTATTTTTAAGTTCTTTCATTATATTTTGTTCTAAAAATGGCATAAACTCAGTAATGTTTTGACAACATGGCGTCCCCTAAATCTGGCGCCCGGGGCATCTATACCCCCTTGCCCCCAGGTTGCTACACCACTGTGCTTGTATACGTCGCATTAACCCTTTCAGCCCTAATGGTCATATACGTCCCGGAGATTAGACCGCATTCCCTACTGGTAAATAAATCCCACTTTTATGCTTTTAGTGTTCTTAAAGAATTAGAGAATAAAATTATGATTAAAGAAACTTGGAAACACGCTCAGACTGCAAATGACGGACATATGTTTTTGAGCATGCACATACTCAAATTTCAATTGGTCTATTTTTTTTTAATTTTACAGCAAGTAAAACTACATTTATGCCATACTTAGTGTAAAATAGTTCTTATTAAGTAATAATTAAGCATTTTAAATATCATATTTAAGAAATTTTGAATAAATTCTTTTTGTGAGATATAATGTCCCAATCGTATTTAACAGTAGGACAATACATCCCATCAGTTACCAAATTACTACAAGATTATTGTTAAGAAGCTGTAAAGTTGCTTCCCTGACATGCTAATCTTATGGTAGGAAAGAGAGTTTTACAGACGTTTTACTGGAATAGTCCCAGTCGACTAAACGATTGGGACATGCTGTCCCAGGAGATTTCCAGGAAAAGGGAAAAACTTTAAACTCACAGTATACGTCTTTTAGTATGTCAATATTAAAATAAACAACTTTTCATTGTTAAATTTTAATCAAGCATAAGAAGTTCAAAGGTTTAAATCACGTTCTCTCCGCTGTGTGAACCATATCTGCATGAGAATTTTTTTAAAAAAAAGTGGCAATTGGATCAGCATTTTTAAAAACATTTCGTACGCAAGTGCATGACGTAGAAAATCAGTTTATATTTTACAAAGAGCAACTTTTGTAATAAACAGAGGAGTTTTTGAAAAAAGGGATCATAAGTACAATATATTTTGCCATAGGAAGTGATTCTGTCAGACTGTAATTCGCGATTGAGTTTAATATTAAAAATAAGCTGATAGCTAGGTATCTAAAGCAAAGCCTATAAAAATTACTGCAACTGAAAAGACACGCATCTTGAAAGCAAATACATAACAAATAATACACTCCTTTTTTTCGGGGGGGGGGGCCTATAAGGGTATAAAAGAAATACTTCCGGTGTGCTTAAAAAGATATATTAAAGAAATGCCGCAAATCAACAACACATGGGGACAAAGAGTAAATTTAAACAAACATTACTAACAGCAGTTATTCAATAAAACGGCGTATACGGATTACTTCAGAAATAAAAACATTTAAGTACATTGCTTACTTTGACACACAATTACAATAAATAAATAAATAAAAGTTTTCTTACAAATTTTTTTTCAATCATCTTTTGTTGAGGCTTTTTTCGCTGGCGATAAATATTTGCAAATCCACATTTGTCTAGAAATGTCGTAGAGAAATAGGCAGTTTTTCAATGTCTTATCTGCTACTTTAATTCTTTTAATCTTCAAAACCAATAAAATCCTTCAATATTTGTGATGTTGCTAAATAAACATCGTATACTGTCAAAGTAAATTTAAAAGTGCTGACCGTGAAATTTCCAAATACAGTATTTCCCTTTTTCTTAATCTTTGGCAAAAAGAATCATCAAGAACAAAACAACTAAACACTAAGCGATTTTTTTTGTTCCCTTAAATACTGGTAATCATTCATTCACTGCGATTTAAGTAATACAAAATTTGCCTTCTATCGCCATCTTTTCAGATTTATTTTAAACAATAACAAAACTGTCTGTGTTCTGACCAGAATGGATAGCAGACAAAGAATTAGGATTTTATATTTCAGTGTTTTATATAAAGATACATTCTGCCGACAAAACATAATTTTCACAGGTTTCAAAACAATTTTTGAAGGTAGACTGAAAATAAAAACTTTCCGATCATTCAAACATGGCATAAATATACAAACCTTTGAGCAAGAGCTAGTTTGAGGCGATCATTTTCATATCGAAGTTGTGCTTCAACAGTAGACTGCGGTAAACTCGCAACAGATGTCTTGTCTTTGGTTTGATGTTTAGGGCTATCAGTGGCCTAGAAAAAAGTACTACAATAAGGAAACTAGAAAAATACTCATATGGCATAGATATTCTACACTTGTTATAATATTTAGAAGTATAAATGGTATCTCAATATTCGGGTATTGACCGATCAGAGACCAAGATTAAAAATCTATTCATCTCAGAATGATCAACAATCATAGCAAAAGATTAGAGATGAATTAGGTTTAGTATTTAAAATATTATTTCAAAAGTGACGGTGGTGCGGACCCGTGATACATAGTATTCATACGGAATCTCGAATAAATGAATTTCCGCATTTCGAAGAATTACAGGCGATCAATTGAATTTTTTTTTTTTTTTTACAATAAAAGTATAAGACACATAAAAAACACGCAAATAGAAAAATTAAAAATATATGAAAAAAATTACAGAAAAAAATACCGCACATAAATAGTGTACCCCCCATTTCTATTTCGGGCGTACACTGCGTCTTAAAGAAAAAAAGCAATATAACAATAAACACATGAAACGAAAAAGGAAAGAAATTATGGAGAGCATATCATGGAATATTGCTCGTCAGGGAGAGGAGTAGCACAGTGATATTCAAAATGGTGTTTCTCTACTAAATGGCACGAATTACATTAAAAAAGCCATAAATATATATATAAACTTTGACTTTAAAAGTGTTATATTATGTGTTAAGGTTACTTTATAATATCACATCTTGCCTTCAGAGATTTTCTTAAATATAATGAAGACGCACACGAAAAATAATTAAGAGAAAGGCAGAAAATGCACGTGTAATTTATATAAAAATAATCTTCGCCTCAAAAATGCATTGTTTCTGTGGGAACCCATTAGCCATATATGTATAAAAGATATATATTTAATAAACTGATACAGCAGAAAATGGGCTGCTAGGGAAATGAAATTGACCATATTTCATGCGGAAAGTTACGTAAGTAATTCTAATCGTACACTCTGAACGACAAGATTCCTTCTAATTCAGTACATTAAATGAACTGCGAAGAGCCGCAACCAATTTAAATCCCCAATCACATAATAAGGCAAGAGATTACGGTAACAGCACTTCATACTAATATATCATCTCCAATTTTCACTCGTTTGGATACATGAAGGAGCTTTGCTCAGCCATATGTAATAGGCAAATTTGATTCTTCACAACATACCAGATAAATAAATGCCAGGTTTCGTGTAAAAGCACACAAAGATTTAAGAGTAATTGAAGTACGTGTTTAAGTTTCGTATGACGAATATTTTCCATTATCAATTCCTTAATCTAACCAATGCCTTTTCATACAAAAATGATTAAATATTTACATACGGAATACATATTTTAGTGTAAAAAATCTCTCAAGATGGAACCGAGAAGTTTGATTAAATGAGAATTTGAGAACAATATTGAATGGAAATATTACAGATAATTTAAATAATTTTATTTATTTGCCTCCAAGTTGACACTTGCAACAGTTAATTAAAATTTATATCATTCTTTAAAAATTATTAATAATAACTCTTGGCAATTAGCTTTCGGCAGTTTTAAAAAATCGTTTGTGATATTTACATTTTAAATTTAAAAAAAGTTTCAGGCGATAAGATGATTTTGTGTAACAATATTTTATATAAAAGTATTTTTTACATTCAAAATATTAAACATGAAAGCATTTCCATCCCGAGAAATGTCGGGCATATCAGCTTGTGCAAGAAATAATATCGCAGAATTAGGAATCCAAATTATAACAGAAGTGTCAAACGTTAATATATTGAGAGTGTTACGTTGTTTGCATGGCGGATACTTTCAGCTAGAAAGATGAATAACTCATATTGCTAGCACGAGTTACAAAAATAAATATTCATTTATCTGATCGAAGGAACAAGTTATTTTTAAAAATTATTATTGTTTTAAACGCTAAAAACAAACACTTTTCAACAAGTTAATTAAGATGACTTTATTTGTGAAAGAAGTATTTCCATGTTCAAATACGCGACAAAAATTGTTTGTGAATTACATTTGCTACAACATAACTAACTTTCGCATTTTAAAATTACAGTAGAGTCTCCCTACAACGAAGTCTCTCTACAGCGAATTTCTCCCTATACCGAAATTATTAACCGGAATGTTAAATAACATTCAAAATATTCTCCATATAACGAAGTGGTTGTCTCCCTATAACGAATTTTTTCAGGGGTTTATCTTTTCGATTTTTGTCATTTTTGAAGAAAGTTGATAATTTCTGTGCAACCAATTCGCTCACACGTGCCTGTTTCTGGAAGGAACCACTCACTCTTAAAATGTGAAAATTTTTCTGAAAATTTAACATCACGAAATGCAAAGAAATGTAAAATAACGGAATTTTTCAAGTAAAATAAACGTAAGTACATACCAGTACAAATTATTCTCTAAATTGGTGAATTGTCTTAACTTTCGAGCATTTTATTTATACAATAAAAATTAGTATAATTTTAACAAATTTATAATATATATTACTTCATTTTTAATTGAAAATCATAATTAAATACATTTGAACTTATCGCACCTATTGAAAAGTTTGGAACATTTACTTAAATAACTGCAAAAATCTCTAAGCTCCGTATAACGAAATTTTCTCTATAATGAATTTTTCAATTGGAACCAAGCGATTTCGTTATAGGGAGATTCCACTGTACTTTGTATCCACAGAAGATATTTATGAAGTCTTCATGAAAGACGCATTAAAACGCTAAGAAGCCACAGTATTAGGAGAAAATTGTCATTGGTGCACACTTCATTTCAATAATGGACTGCCAAGATTATTTACTTTGTCCCCTACCCAAATGCTCACACAAAGTTAAAAATTAAGTTTCCTTTATTGTTCATTAGCATTCATTTGTTTTACACTCATTGTACTCTTGAAAATCTTGGAACGGTCTTCGAATTCCAAATAACTTTAAGTGTGATGTTAATTGTTAATGATGGATCACCAGTAAATTCGTTTATAGATGAATTAAGAATACGACTTAACGAATCACTCAATTTATAAACCTTGGTTATAAAAACTTGTTTCACAAAAAAAGAACTTTTAGACACATCAAAGTGCATAGTACAATTCCGTAAGGAGGTTTATTTTCTCGACATCTAAAAGCAGTTAAGAGATGAAAACTATATTTTCTCATTCTAAAATTAATTTATCATCCAGGTGCACAAATGATTAGAGTTAACCAAAATTTTAATACTGCTTTTCCAACATTCTGACCAGAGCACAGTTGCTCAAATATTCGTTTCAGCTTGAGTATCTGACACTCGAGCGTTTGGCACAACTACGACGGGAAACAAACGGGACTACATGCCTTTTCCCGGGAACAAATATTGCAATGGTAAGCGCATTTCAAGAATATTAAAAAATGTGAAAAGTAAAAAAACTCATCTGATTTAGTTTTCTGTGGTTATTAGGTGAAAAAAAGAAAGAAATAACGGTCGCGGAAGTATTAGAAAATGAATGAACAAGGAAATCATTCAACGATCTTGGAGGAAAATTTAGGCAGAAAATAGACGTTTGCTTTTTATTAACACCTGGATTGTATGCATGTGTGTAAACATTACACACAACACGACAACTTCTCTGGATTTCGATCAATGCAAATATAACAATTCTGACCAGAAAACAAAATTCGATTTCTCCACCCCAAACCAGATTTGACTCGAAAGTCCCCGCCTCTACCAAAAAGCTGATATTTAAAGAAATGTAATATCGGCGCTAAAGTTACAAAATAAAATAGATCTACGTACTGTTTGTTTCAGAAACCCGCGCTTATCACTTTAAGAATATTTTACTCCACAGATGGGTGGAGTACGAAGAGCGCTTATCCGGAGTTCTTTGTTAAGCGCATTTCCCCTTTATCTATTCTTTTTCGATGCTGATATTCATTTTGTTTTTGAATCGCACTATTTCGTCTTCGTTCGAAACTTGTGTAATGTTTTTCTATTTATAGCTTGATAAAAAAAAAATTATCCTCTGTCTTTCATCTCATCCCTATTTTGGTGACATCAAAGTCGACTGGCGCATGCGCAAAAGCGCGGAGGGTTTCCGTATTTAAAAACAGACAGTACCTATTTTTTCTTCTTCTTTGTCCGACTAGCATCCACACAGAAGGTTTGACATTCAAACAACTCGAAGATTTTTAACTTTTTAAAATAATTCTACATTTGCATTTGATATATACCCAATTACTTTCAAGAACGCAACATAACTGATGATGACAAATGTTCAAAAGAATATCCATAATGCATTTATCAGGGTTGTCAATGGTGTAGTTTAAATTTACAAAGAACCGTGATCAAGCCCATGAATTTCAAAGTAACGGTTCACTTGCAACTAAAATATACTAAAAAGATTAGAGAACTGAACAGATTATAAAAGAATGGATAACAACGAAAATAACATGGTTTCAACGTATTAGATCGCAGTCAGCTAAAATATATTTTTTCATGTATACCATCATATTTACAACTTAAGCGTGTTTTCTAAAGTCATGGTTTAAGGCAGGGCCATCTTATCTATTGGGCTAATTGGACTATTTGTTTGTTGCGGGCTTTTTTACGGCACAACAGCCATATTAGGCTTATTAGACCTTAATTGGACTGTAGCTCCAGGGGCGCCATTGATCCAAAGGCGCCTAAAAATTTACAGTATTGATTTTATTTTAATTTTGAACCAAAAAAGTATTTAATGTTTAGGGGTTGTAACTAGATAATAATCGATTTTGTAATGTTAAATAAACATGTATATATCATTTCAAAAAATATTGATATAGATACAATCAGTGAGAAAAACCCGAAATTATGCGTGTAATAGAAGTTGTTAGTAATACGGAAGCTTACTTGTAAAATGTTTTGAAAAGACGCTGATTTGGAAAATAGCAAAGCGTTAATCAGAGAACACGTTACTTTTTTTCCCGCTCCACAATTATTGTATTAGATAGTCATTTTCATTGGGCCATAATCTCTCAAATTTCTAGTTACGATTCTGATGGGGCACCTAGCCCAGGGCGCCAAAATTTGTTAAGACGGCCTTGGTTTAAGGACTACATGATCGAAAGTGATAGCCATTAGCAAGAAAAAGGACCTGACAGTTTTTGACGAGGAGGAGGGGAATGACAGAACTTTCGGAGGAAAGTATCTCAGATTTGTGTTACACATAAAAGAAGCGTTGTCAGGAAGTCAGATATTACTGAAGTGAATATTCTATTTACCGACTTTTTAAATGTTGCTAATTACGAGCACGACAAGAACCTACGACCTCCGCCCACGTCAAATTATAATAAAGAAGTCAAAGTATTAAAACGGCGTTTAGACAGAAATGAAATTACAACTAAGTTACTTTTAACGAAGAAGGAAATTTAGGATTTCGTATTTCCTCTCTGTTTTAATTTCATATTTTTTATTTCTAGAAAAAAAACCCAGAACAAAATTTATATGTTCAATGAAATTAC
This sequence comes from Araneus ventricosus, assembly GCA_013235015.1. NCBI lineage: Eukaryota > Metazoa > Arthropoda > Arachnida > Araneae > Araneidae > Araneus > Araneus ventricosus. Next base: position 1,196,041 of record BGPR01000117.1, on the reverse strand, counting down.
GGGTAAAAAAATTATTTTGACGCAAAGCAAATATGTAAACTATTCAACCACTAAATCAGTGTTGTAGTAAACATTGTTAACAGGACAGGATTAAAAAGCTTTTATAATAATGAAAATCAAGAACAATTCATAATGACAAAATAATGATGATTACTGTACATAAAATGAATATTTATAGAAAAGAAAATGCAATTTTTTATGGTAGAATTAAACTATGGTCGAAAAGTGACATACGAAAGTAAATCACAAAAAAACTCAAAAATTAATAAACAGTCACTCTCAATAATTCTAGTTATTTTGAGAAACAAGAAGGTAAGGTAAAGCTCAATATTTTTTTCACATTACCTGGTCATCGTGAAAAATCTTGGTACCATTGATGAGATGATCAAAGGATCACGTGTCGATGAGTGTTGCGCAAGAGCAAGACTGTGCCATGTTGTTAATTATAAGATTTGAGTGAAAGTTTAATATTAAACAATTTAATGTAAGAATAAACATTAAAACAAAAAGCATTTACACCAAGAGATTATGCATCAACATAAAATCCGCGCGGTTACTCATTTTCAGCAAAACGTTAAAACTCTTTAACAACAACCTCCACGCAAAAAAATTTCGATGAAAAATCGACAAAAGACTAAGATTTACTAAATAGTTTTTTCTTGTGCAAGAAACAAATAATGCCACGCTGCGCCAAGCACAAGGTAAAATTTAAAACCAATCATGATGTTAAAAAATACTGGAAAGCATAAGATTCATAAAGTAAACATTTTAAATTCACAAACGAAACAATTAAAAGCTGGTACCTAGGTACAATCAAAGCGATTTACTGATGAACAACAAATCGGATCAATAGTCGAATGTCCCTACGTTGGGTCCGAATGAAAATTTCAAAAGTGGTTGCTGACTCAGTTGTCGTCCATATTATCTAACCATGGTTAAGAACTACGAGGTCTATCTCCGATAAAACTAATTTAAAGAATCAAACTCGCAACAAATATTGAGAAAACTTAGAGTACGACTGGCGCATAATTTAAAAAGGTAGCCATCACAGCTTACTTTGAAATCCATCAGCATACAGAATGTTGAAGCTGATTTAGTACTAACAGCTTTAAATCCTTACATCATATATCAATATTTTCGAAAATTTCTTTTTATAACTGACGCTGAAAGTGGATAAATTTCATCTGCAGTCTTCTAACAGGAGTTTTCAAAAGCCCGAGGTTAAACGCAATTTTACCAAATAACAATGTATGAAAACGTCAATAAATATTCCATATTGAAGGTTGGACTTGCAAAACCTCCAGGTAAGATATAAAATCACAGCTATTGTCTGCGCTTTTGTGTCACAATTGACTGACCGAAGAAAATGTTACGGCTATAAGGATAGATCGGCTGAGGAATTCAAAATTTGACATGGAAAAAAATGTCCTTTGTTGAATCTCAAAGTGCTTTATCTTCCTTTATTCAAAAATTCCAAGAAACCCTTCAAAGAAAAATGAGAATATTTTGTTTTTAACTTAAAACTTTATTTTTTTCAATTTTACCGACAGTTACAAGAACTTGAATGAGTTTAACTGCAGTGAAGCTTTTGAAATCATCGAATTGTTTCTTTGTTTACGATGAAATAGACGAAAATAGCCCGGAAAGCATGTTTTCGATTAGAATTTTGTACTATACAGCATAAAATGAGGACGAAGTTAAATATTTTCAAAGTAAAATAAAATATTAAGGACTATTTTATTGAGAAGAATCGAAAGAACTTACAGTGAATAACCATTAAAAACAAAACGTTGTCAAATTACTTTCACATATTAGATAAGGAATTTCTGTTTTAAGTCAGCGAAATCGTTTCACTCCAGTAAAAAGTTTAAACAACATCATATTTCACACAGGTTATTTTTGCACAATATTTTCAGCGTTCCGAAAATTTTTGCCACTTTGCCAGTTGAGGCTTTCCGGTGCCATGCCCGAAGTATATAAAACGTAACTTCTTAAGATAATCAACGCAATTTTTTTACTGAATTCGCATATAGATGAATTTATCTTTATTCTTTTATTTAAACTAAGAATAAAGATATATTTAATAAACATAAATGCATTCATTCTTCGGTAAGATCATGCACTACACATCACTAACAAGAAGAACTAATAATAATTTAAAAATAATTATAACAATAGAATCTTACCTTCCGGTTGGACTTTTAAAATAATAAAGTGACAAAAGACACAGTCTTAACAATAATAGAATAATAAAATTCGCAACTAAAAATATTACATTTATGCCATACTACTTAACAGCTACTGAAGTAACGAAAATTCGCTTATTTGTATTGGTGAAGTTTCCTTTCAAATAGTTTCATGGCGTGGTTCACTAAGATAACACTGCTTAAAAGAAATTTGAACAAATCAAAACGCAAAAATTCGCAATCAGTTTAATTAATTCTGCGGCTGTTGACAGCAAAAGATACGAAGTTAAGATCCAGAGCTTCTTTCGTTTCACTGTTTCATTCCTAACAATACATTCGGCATTTCGAGAATGTATTAAAGGAGATTTCTTTTAAAACAAAATATCAGATTTTTAATTTCCAAAAACCCGAGATATTAATTAATACTTACTAGATGAGCTCGAAATACACGCTTGGAAATGCTTTGACACAGAAAAATACCAGGAAAGTCATTTCGAAGTTGGCTATTCACCAAAATCATAAAATCTGCAAGACAGCTATAAAACTATTGTCAATTACTCGACAATTTGCCATTAATTCCCACACACGTGTCAATAATGGCCTTTCTGGCAAACATAAATCACACAAATGGATTTTATAGACGATTAAGTTAGTTATTTTTGATAAGATAACGACGGTAAGGATCAGGAATTTATCAACACGTAACAGAGATGAAATTAAACCCGACATTAAAATGAGCTGTAATGCTTACGTTTACTTTTAATGCAGTTCATAAAATAGCAATTCAATGGCAATATGATCTCATTCTTATTTTAATGAAGTTATTAAACATTTTGTAATGGTTATACCAATACATTTAATATTAAATAGAACACACGCAAAAAAAGAAATATATCCTAGAATCAGACGTGACACAGGCTTGGAACAAAAAAAGCTGAACTTCATAAATAATGAATCGTGCCAAACATAAATACCGAAAAGTAAAATAAGTGTAATTAATCTAACAATAAAATAAATAAAATTATACTAAAAGTGCTTAAGATATTAAAATATTGTAGAATTATTATGTAATAAAAAAATAAGAATGATAAAATCCAATGCCGAAAAAGCGGAAATCCGCGTTTCCGCGGAAATGTGTCATGTCTGTAGAATTTTTAAAGTCTCTAAAATAGAGAATATTCAGTGAATGAGCAAATGTAGACAAATTCAATGAATAAAAATAAAATTAGAAAAGACATACTAATTTAGAGTGAATATTAGCCGAAGCAATGGCTTAGGGAACAAGAGGAGCCCAGTTCAGCTTGGAGGAAAAAGCGCTATGGAATATGACTGCATTCTTAACGCCTTTACCAAAAGTGCTATTGAATATGACTGCATTCTTAACTCCTTTACCAGTGTATCCCGAGCTCAGTTCGTATATCGAATTATGACATTTTTACACTTATATCTAAAATTAAGTCACTCATAGACGTTATAAATCGATATACAAATGACCGGCAATCCATTAAGACACAGGTTCCCAACCTGTGGTACGCGTACCCCTGACGGTACGTGAAGGACTAGTTTGGGGTAAGCGAAATCAAAGTTGGTTATGGCGGACACAAGAAAACGTAAGGGATTAAAAAAAATCACAGAATTTTGTTTCCTCCAAGTGAATACTTGCTATTTAATAACTATACCACTTGAATAGCCGACTATTACAAAGTGTTACAAGCCGATTATTACAAGTGTATTTTTAGCTATCCTAATAAGGTAATACGAAATTAATACAATACTGCTTTCATTTATTTTGGCGTGGTATTAATACAATTGTAAATATGGAATAAAATGTAAAATCAAAAAATAAGTTCCGCAAATGTTATTCATTCGAGTCATTTGACTCTCAAGCTAACCTAAGTCCCTTAACATCATCGATAAAAACTTCTTTGCATAGACGGATGGTTGCGGATGTGGGGGGGGGGGAAGAGGGTGGATATGATAATAGGGAGTACGCAAAAAAGACTAATCAAGGGGTACGGCCAGGGAAAAAAGGTTGGGAAATCCTGCATTAAGATCTCAAGTGTTCTAAGGGCTCTTAGTTGAATCAATACGACCACATATTCCCAAAACAGAAGGGGGTCAGGTTATCTAATTAGACGATACAGAATACTGCACAGTTAAGGGGTAAATAAGTGCCGAGCAGAAAATTGGTAAACCAAATGTGCACTTCAATAAAAGAAATGTTGCGATAAAAGGAGGTTTTTTGGCGTATCTCGCATGCAACAGAGGCAGGCCAATTTTTCTTCAAAAGTCCCCAAGTAGGCATCCTTCCCTTTAACATATAACTTCTGAATATCATTCGTACTTGCAGTAGTAAGAGTTGGATGCGACTGAAAATAAGTGCCTTATTTTCTCTTTGCCATCAATATCCAATTTCAATGGCTCAGCCAGATTGTGATTTGGCAATTAGTTTAGTTAGACTAAACGAAAAAGTAACATAATAATTTCTAACATAATAATTTATAAATTTTGATTTCATTTCTACACTAGTGCTCTGAAACAAGTTGCCATTTAAGGTGAAGAACTCAATTACAATATTTCACATGAGCTTTTCCAAAAGTTTGCTAAAATTTTTAATGAACCATTATTCAATTCTATGAATTAGCAGAGAAGGAATATTACTTCGTTTTATAACATACGGATACATTTTAAAGGCAAATAAAGTATGTGTATAAAAACGCAGTTCATTAAAAATAGCTTAGAAATGATTATTCACTAAACGAACTGAATGTAAATTCATTTGAAATTTTCAAATGGACGAAATAGAAAATAACCTCAAAGCTAGGAGAGTAATCGCATGCATATTTAAAAAACATAACCAGGCATGAAAGTGCAAGCTGTTCAAAAAAGCTGAACTCTACGCAAATACAAAATTCACCACAAAATCGATATACATACAAACGTAAAGGCACAAGATGTTACTACTTAAAATACATACAGAAAAAGCAATTAAAATTAGTATATATAAAATTTTACTTGCTATTTTTTCTCTATTTGAACAGAATTTTGATTTTTAAATACCATGCAAGAGGTTCAAAGTTCCTTCTATTTTCTCAAAGTTGAACAACAACAGATAGTATCATAACAAAATTGCATACTTTTTAAAAATGAAGCAGCTTATTTAAGGGAGGAAAAAAAATGACAAAAGTGCCTAAGAATATATATTATCATATGCAGTAGAAGATCTTTGTAACGCATAACTTGAAACCAGAGGTTGTGTGGTTTATAGATTTTTGTATAATACAGATCATTTTGCATATCTCTAAAATTACCTTAGTAAACTTTGCCAATTATGCTCGTAACAAATCATTAGATTACAATTTAAAATACAAATGATTTTGCCTCACAAAGATATACAATTTAATTATATTTAATTTTCACAGAAATTAATATTTCAATAAATTAGCAACAAGTACATTAACACTACAGTTAAAATTGTTCTCTATTTGTTGAACTCTGAAAATAATCAAAAGAACTTAACATATTATACAATTTTATGTTTTGAGAATTAAGAAATATTGTGCATTGAATAAATTCCTTTAGATACTGAAATTTTTTTGGTGCTGCTTCAACATCTATTCTAGAACAGCTGTTGTATTCTGTATTTAAAATATAGGAAATGATTTCTTCATCTCATGTATGTTAATAATTTTAGGTTTATGATCTGTTGTTAAAAATTCCAACATACAATCTTCATGCATGTATACTAACTTATTTTGAATAATGTTTGAATTCAGCAACTTAAAGATTGTTTAATAATTGCAATACTTTCTTTAAAAAGCATTAAATTAAGGACATAAATATGAAATAATCTCTCAAGCTTAGAATGCTTGGTTATAAATGGTATCAGAGCAAAGCTGGCAATTTACAGTTCCATTTATTTCGATCTTCTTGATCGAATCTCCTACTTTTACTGCTATCTCTTCCACGTTCGTATTGTTACCTTTCGCCGGCAGTTTAATTTTCATAGATTTATTCAACCACTCGAATTTAAATTTATTTTTTTCGTTCGCATCTAGGGAACGAACTTTATGTTCATCATTTAAGTTAATCTCCATTTTGATTCTCGGTCACACTCACAAACGCTGATCTTTACAATTGACGAACGTAACACTAAACATACAGCATCACACGGGCGATCCGCCAAACACAAGACAAATGATAGTAGTAGTAGAAGTTCTTTGCATAACAACCATTAGCATTCAACCCGTGATTCAACATCGGCGATAGCAGCTCACTGACGTACGATTTCAACAAGGCGTGGCCTACTCGTAGAGCGTCGTAATTCGGCTATACGGGAGAAGTTCCGCCTTCCTCCATTACGCTGTGTGCCAATCACTTGAGGTGATAGATACGGCGCGTAAACCCCAGAGAATGGATCTCTGTTTACTTTGTGACGGAGAGAAAATGGCGTTCTTTTCGGATTCAGACATAACTTCCACCCCACCCCCCACATTTTCGGTCACGATTTCTCGACGGTTTTGCATCGATCTCAGAAACAGCCTGAAAGACATTCAAAAAAGCGGATTTCCGCTTAAAAGCGGAAGTCTTTCATGCCTGCATAACGCAACCATTCAAATAAAACCGACATAAAAATTTATTAAAAATAAACAATCAGTATACGATGGAAATGTAATTACGATATTCAGATGTTTATTCAATAACAAGACAATTTCTCTCGGTACAATAGATACCACCACGCTTTGCTTTGTTGCATTCCTATAGTTGTTTTCATTCATTCTCACACACATAAGTTTACAAAAATATTCAAGGTAATAAAAAATTAGGTAGATAAAATATCCTCAAGTGGGAAAAAATACACTTCTGCAAAGACAGTTAATTTTCGTTCATTTATACATCAGTGTTAAGAAGACATAATCTTTAGAAACTAATAGATAAAAAAATCGTATTCTTATTACAGTAGAAAATCAAATTGAAGTTTTAAAATATTATAAGAAAACATTTAAAACCACTTACGATAAAGTAAATCCCCGAACACACGTATATGTGTTTACTACAAACAAAATTTGAGTTTTAACAAAAAATTGCAGACACCAGACATTACGATCAAAACACTTTAGAACAAATTCGGGTAGTACAAATAAAATTCAGTCCTATTCCATGTTTTCAGAGACACATAATGAATAGAAGATAACGAAAAACTTTATATAGATAAATTTTATTGCAAGAAACAAAAATATTACTTTTAAATGAAAATCGTCAATGTACTAGGAAATAATGTTCGAATTGAAGAATTTATATATATCATATATCAGGGTGATTAGGGTTATTTATATATATTATATTATAGAGGGTAGAAAGAATAATATTGACTTTCATACCTGCCAAACTATTACTGAATGAGTTTATTACGTAAATTGAACAGAAAATGGATCTCTTCGGCATTTCCCTTTATCATTGTTGTTTCAACATCACCCTTTTTTTTTTGAAAATTAGAAGTTCAAGTCATTGAGAAGCTCTATTTTTCAGCTAAGGTCTTGGAGGATGAGGACCTTGAGTTTGTGAACGCCCTACCCTCAATCAGTAGGCGTCAACAGTTCGAATAAGTTAGAATTAAGATGATAATAATTATCATACAATATTACAAATGAGAGGAAAATAAATGCGTTGAAAAATAAAGGGGAGAAAAATGAAGAGAAGGTGAAGTTTTTCAGCATGATTTTTAGACACATTTCAAGAAGATTCGTGCATCGTGATAAAATAACGATGCTAATCCAAGTACAGCTACAAAAAAGAAAATAAATTTAATAAATCCAATCCAGCCTGGTGCTTAGAAATTTTCTCCACAGAGATTACGATGTTTTAATAATTCTAGTTATATCGATATTAACACATAGGACAAAGACATGAAAAGGATTGCCTACTAGAAGTAAATTTGACAGAATTACTAAAATTAAAAATATATATATAATCTTACTTATTACAATTCTTCTGATAACATTTAATTGAGAACTTAGATACTTCAATGAACTGTTTACTCATAAGAACAAATACTTATTTTTATTTATTCAGAGAAATCAGAAGATTCTAAAATACGTTTTTCCGAATCAATAACGAAGAAAAAAAGTCGGCGGCACTAGAGTGGAGATTTGCTGCTGAGTGTTTAGGGTTGCGATTCATTTACAGCTGACTAATATTTCGAGTTAAAATAGCATGCGGTTCACGAGAAGTCATATTTGAGTCCTAATTTTTTAAAAAAATAAACTAGTTGACGATGAAAATATTCACGTCTAATATTTTAATGTAAAAAATACCTTTATACAAAATATTATCGTACACCAAATCCTCTTATCGTCTAAAACTTCTTTTAATTAAAATGAAAAAATCAGATGAATCAAACGATTTTTAGAAATCTACGAAAGCTAATTTTCGCCATTAGTTATTAATAATTTTAAAAAATGATTAAAATTTAATTAAATAGAGCAAATAGCAACTCAGGAGGCAAATAAATTAAATGATTTATAATATCTGAAATATTTTCATTCCATATGAATGACAACACTGAAGATAAAATATTTTATAAGTTTTTAATTCATAAAAAAATCAACTATTTAATTAACTGTGACGAAACCTTCACTAAAACCCTTCTTATGCTTCATAGTATTTGTCAGCAAAAGTTGAAAAATCTATTCTGTACTTTGAATTTCTATAGCCTAAAACTACTTACGAATTTTCACTTTTATTTATAAAGATTAAAGTACTTTTTATATGGAAAATGTTGGGCATATTTTTAAAAATAAAAATACGTTTATTTGCGTGCGCGCTGGCATTCCGTCGAATGCAAATATTACATATATTTTTAATTTCTCGCGTAAGACGATTACACTCTGTCGTCGACAACAGCTGATTTGATAAGTGATAATTGTAACCTTTGTTATACGCACTACAAATTTTGCTCCTAATTTTGAAGTATAAGGCTGGCTTTAATGAAGGTTTTGCGACAATTATGTAGTTAGTTTTTTATTACAAAAAATGATTTTTTTTATCCCGAGTAACGGCGGGTATATCAGCCATTAAGAAATAAAATTTTTGTTTCTTACAAAAGGGATTTTAATTTTTCTAAAACGTCTCTTTGAGTATACTGATTGAAACTAAAATAGATAAAAATGTTAAAAATGGATTCATTATTTTAGAAATATATTTCGATTAATCATATTTAACCGAATCTCAGTTATTTAACAGAATATTTTTTTATTTCAGAATTAAAAGAAGTAATAAAAATATATTGCCTCATTTCTTTCTGAATAGTTTTGACATTAAAAAAAATTAAAAAGTAATATATGCTACATTTTTATAAAAAACGGCTTTGCTAAAATTCTAAAAGCTTTAAAAAATAAGATGTAAAATAAAGATATTTTCGAAATCGATTTTTAAATCAACTTTTAGCTCAATGATTTAGAACAAAACAATCATGCCTAAAAGTTTGGAAACATAATATGCGAACTTCATAGTACTTGTGAGCAAAATTTGAAGAAAATCTATTTAGTAGTTTGGATTTCTATAGCGTACAGACTATTTAGGCGCTTCACTTTTATAAATATAAATAAAAATTAACACAATCAAAGCTTTTATTCTAAGTAAATAAGAAAATAAATAAAATATGCAGGTATTTTTTGATAGGTAAGCTACTTAGCTAGTTACATTAAGAGAATTTTCAAACATTATATTAGAACTACTTTTTAAGCAAGGCTTCAGATACTTCATCTCAAAATTCATCTTTAAGATTCAATAAACACCTTTGGCTATTGCAAGAAAATTATTAATTTTTTTAATCGACAATTTTATTAAAATAACAGGTGCAGGAGCGGGTTACAGACTGATACTGCTACTTATCAAAGCTGAATGTTTTGCCAACATAACGAAATTATCTTACTGCAAAAGAAAGCAAGGCAAAAAATGTGTTATCGCAAAATAAAAATGAAGAGAGCGCACGCACGCATGGAATATAGCCAATCTTCTGATCATATTCTTACTTCATATTAATCCCCCGCCAGTGAAATTGACTCTGACAGCCAGACATGTATGCCCCATCTTGGTTTGTATGAAAGTACACAGATGTCCTGATTTTAGACTCTTTGTCCCGAATTTGACCCAATTTTGAATAAAATAATCTAAATTGCCCCGTGTTTTACTTTTAAATTATATAGATCATATTAAAATTTTCTAAAGATGAATTTGATTTCATTAAGAAGAGCTTTTGAAGAGTTCTCTTGCTTTACTTTTATTATGCATATAGAATACAGCGACCGTATTTTAGAGAGTAATCTTATTTTCAGACTGTAATTCCTTTGAATATTATTACATTACGTGTGTAAGTTAATTTTATCATTGGTGTCGATAATAAAGTAACCAGGCGTCTCCAATTTCGGCGTACTCTACTGGTTTATCCCCTCGCAGTGGAAAAACGTTTAAAAAACCGCCTCCAACATCTCTGGATCTGTAGTTTCGATAGCAAACGTAGAAACGAATGCGCTTTGTTCTGGGGGAGCAGAATTAAATGACAGCAAAATAAAAATACATGCAAAAAATACATTTATTTGTAATTTACATTTTAATAATAAATGCATTTTTAAACCTCGATTTCAGAAGTTTTCTCCCTCTACAAAGAGAGTCATATCGTTTTTCCCCTGAAGATTGAAAGCTCTAAAAAAAGCACGTTCGACTGTTGACGAATTCAAATATTTGCGAAATTATAAAAATCAATGATTATATTTACACACTGAAAAAAGTTTGGGGGGGGGGGCCAGTGCCGCAGGGCCTAAGCATGAGCCGCCCCTCCTAGGAAAGCAAAACAACAAAATACAGGGTCAAACCATTATAGCTAAATTTCTGCAGATTGAATTGAAATCAAATATGCTTTCAAGTATGCTTATGCTATATCAATCCAATATTTAATTTTTGTTCCCTAAACATTAATGATTATAGTTGCTTTTAATATTAGAAGAAATCAAATATATCCAATTAAGTTATGGAGAAACACACGAACCCAACATAACAAAAACAGAAAAGAATACTGAAAATAAAAGTATCCAATTTTGGAATAATATTTTTATGCTGTATGTTCATATAGGAGATTTTCTTGGAATATTTTTTGTAGTGATGAAAATACAAAATTTATAAATGAAAGGGACCGAGAGATATGATATAATGAAAAGGCTTTTCAGAAAGATAATATATATGATAATATAATGATGATAAGATTTTGTAATTTCAACTTGCGTGTTAAATACATTAGGTTGAATAAAAAAAATAAATTAAAAAAAACTCCCCTTTCCAATCAAAAGCCGAGTGTCTTCAAAAATCAACCCAGCGAGAAAATTAAAAGCCCTAGAAAAACTCACGTTTTTGTCTAGACTAAATTCTTTTAATAAAAGATAGAAGTAATCTGAGAAAAGCAATCAAAGAAATGAGAAAATTTTACGACTTTTAAGGAATTTTCGACCATTTACGACAGTTAGTCTACGACATCATTTGAAAAGAACAGCACAAAAGTCAGTCGGAAAATTATACTTTGGAAAAGACGACGAAAAGAAGATTTAAATCCATCTTAAGTAAGAAAGAAGCTACGAAAGCGATATCAAAGAATTCCAGAAAAATTTTGGAACTCCAGATGATTCATAAGTAATGTTAACAAATATTGATTTATCAAAAAGTGCCTTAAAATTTGTCCTAGACAGAAATTAAAAAGAGAAGTCGTATCACTAACTTGGGAAGTTTTCGTTACAATTTGATTCATAAGTAATAAGTTCTGAATAGCTCTCAGAAAAGAGCCTGGAGAAATGTAAGTACATAATTGGTTGCAATAATATCTAGAAAAAGTAATTAGAGAGTGTAATTGTGGGAATGCCAGTTAATTATCCAAGATACCTATCGCCCCAAGCAACGAATCGTAGGAATGATGAAAATAAAATACAAATTGCATTAGGAAAACAGTTTTAAATTGAAAATAATCTTTAAGATAATATATTCGTTGAGTACCAAAACTTAAAGGTTAAAGTTTGATGTCAAGAAACAAATCTGAAGCACACTTACTGAAGACAACTTGAATACATTTCCGTAATTTATAATAGTATTTTGTTTCGCAAGCGAAAAATATTTTTGCCATTTTTTCCAGTGTTGTGTGCTTCTCATAAATGTGGTACCCACGCGTAAAGTATTCTATTGTGTACAGATCAAAGTTTGTGAAGGCGTAGGCAAATTTATTAGGCACAAGTGTGCAAACTCTTAGAAGTATTTATATTGATTTCATTGCTGGATTAAAGTCCCCGTTTGAAACTAGATGAGGGCTATTCTGGGATGGAGTTTAGAATGTTGGATCGTTATTAAATGAAGAGGAGAAATACAAGAACTCCACTTCTCACACCAAAATAATATGAGGAAGTAGGATCTTTGATAGAATCGGGTACCCAAACCCGCGATCCCAACGATCAGACTGCCTGCCAGTGGCGAATCCAGGGGGTGGCTATCGTGCAGCAGCCCCTCCCAGAGCTAGACCAGAATTCTTTATTTTATTTAAAATCACTACAGCTGTTTTTTTCTTAATCTCCCTTTAAAAAAGTGAAAACATTTCTTCCTGGTTTTTGACAGGCTCGAAAGTTTTCCCACTTTTGTAGTCATTCCACTCGTATTTGCAGCGTTGATACGGACAAAAACATGTTTTTGCTAGTTATTTCATTGTGTTTTTTGATAAATTATCGAAATTATTGTAATTTTCTTTATGATTCTTATTGTCAGGTGAGTAAAGTCTGTAAAGTTAAAGTGTTTTGGTTTACATAAGCCATAAGATTTGACATTCGTCACGACCATATAAAACTTTTTATACCTCAGCCCCCCTGCCCGACCTAAATCCTGGATTCGCCGCTGCTGCCTGCCATTAGGCTACAGAGGTCTATCCGAAGAATTTAGACGTTCATCACACAGATACGGTTATGGAGGAGTGTACGATGATGATTTACGGCGCTGTTACTGGATCTTGAATAAACGCGTGTTGCGATTCCTTGCTACTACTGGGTTGCATTTGTTTTATGGGTAATCATGTTTCAAAGAATTTAGACTGTCCCAGAGAATTTGCGAAGCGATTTAATGCTATTCTGGCACGGCTCTGCTCCCCTGATTTCCAGACATTATGTGCAAAAACTAAGCCAATCTTCAGAATACAGTGGTGTTCTATTTATCGGTTTAACGCACATTTCCTGGTGATCTTGAATAAACGCAAGTTGCGATTTCTGATTGTTGATGGAGAAGCGCAAGTTTTCTGGACAATCAGCGAAAATTTACGAGCAAATCCATAATGAGGGGACTTCTCTTTATTAATGAACTATATTACATTAATTTACAAACAGACGAAAGAACAAAACGAAACTATCAAATAAAGATGCGTGCAATATATGAGACGCAAGAGAGCAGCAATACTAGAACTAACAACTAATCTGAATTCAAAACATGTTAAGATCGCTACTTAAAAGCCAAAAAATGAAACATATTAATAATGAAATAAAATATTACAAATTAATAGGATTCTGAAAAACTATTAAACAAAATAGAATGTAATAATTTAGTATAGCAGCATTTTTGTCTAATTTAGATCACAAATACTTTATATTCTGTACAAGCAGAAGAATACGAGACATTCCATCTTCTATCTGAACGTATAATTCCTTTTCACGATGCCTAATTTTTATTTTAATTCTCCAAACTCATGAATATCGTTAGAGACATTTTTATCCAACATTTCCATAGCAATTGCTGTTATATACATAACAGAAGCATTTATTTGAAGTATTTTCCTAAGAAAATTGTCAGATACTTAAGGATTTCCGAAGGACACCCGATATATTGACAGTTTCATCACGAACTGTTTTCCTTTTAGGCAGGATTATCTTAGGCGATCATAAACGGGATATACAATGTCAGACAGTCATTTAATCGTCTATAATAAAAATTTTTTTCCTTAAATGATGCTCCACCTATCTTGGACTTAGATTATCTGAATGACTTTTCTGAAGATAGCATTCAAAAGAATGTTTACTTAGATTAAATATGGCCTCGTTGAAATAAACAACTGATGAATTTATATGCTTCTTCGCATGAAACCTCTTTCCTCTATACTTTTCCTTTTAACCCTTTAAAGGGCTATTTTTTTCTAGTAGTGGTATAATAAAATAAATTTGGGATTGAGATTAATTTAAGAAAATAAATTCATTTAGCTTATTGGATGACGTTAATTTTTGTCAATTAATTTTATTAATTAATAATTAATTACCAAGTCAAGACAATTCATTATGGTTTCGGATAAGAATCTAGAACATCTGGTTCTTTGTTTCATCGAAAAATTTAGCGAGAAATTACGTCAACCTTAAAAATTGCAGAATTTGGTGGCAAGTTTACTTGCCACAGCCTTAGAATGGGTTAACGAAAACATTATGGTAACAAAGAATTTTCTTTGGACGATAGTAATAAAAAAATTTGCAATTTTCCTACTCCAAATCGTAAAAAAAATAATGAAATAATCTTAACTATTTCATAGAATTTCACAGCTTATTCCCAAAGTTAAATAAAACGAAAGAGGGTAATGTAATTATTTTAAAAGAATTAAAGCATTTACTCACTGCCTTTGAAATATTCTTCCATCGAATGCTACCAAGCAATTCAATCACTTTAAAAGCATAGTTCTATAGTTTATTTATTATTTTTTTTCAACTTGGGTTCATGACCTTTCGGTGACTCATTTAAAATGTTTAAGAATAGACATAGAATAAAAAAATTCAAAGCACTACGATACTCAAGAAGTTTATGGATTGACAAAGTTTAAAACGTTTTTCATGTCGCTATAAAATGAAATAATGATTCAATGGAAGACGACAGCTATTTTCCAAATTTTTTTTCTCGCAAATTTCTTTTCTGAAATTATTGTGAGAATGAACCGCCTCTTTAATGCTATTTTCTTTGCTCCTATATATTAAAGAGAAAGTGTAGGCAAGGAGCTTTTTCTAAATTTGAGATTTTATTACCTTCTTCACCAGATAAAACTTAAGTTATCTTGAAACAAAAATTTATAACGGATATTGGATTAATTGAATGTTCAAGACTGATCATCAGTCATACTTCAGAATTAATCGAAAATACTTATATCTGAAACTAAGCAATAATTAATTACACTAAGTTCAAATAATTTATCGTTAGTGAAAAGAAATGTAAAATATTTCTCGCTGCAATTTATAGAATTTGCACAGACAGATAAATCGAAATCTTTAACTCGAAAAATCGTCTGCACGTCACAACGACGCAAAGCAGAATTTCCAATACTATCCGAATTAGCAAAGACAGTTTTGACGTTTATTATTGTTGGAATTGTCATTTTGTCCATGCGGATTGGATTTGAATGAATCACCACCTAAGTCTCAAAATTATCGAACTTTTAAGGCCAAATAAGGAAAGCTCATGATTCCAAGAATTAAGCTAAAATAAGCAAACATTAATTTAATTCTCAATACTAATATAGATCTTTTATCAGTTTTTAACAAAATGCTCTTTAACAATTTAAACAAATATAAACATTAATTTACTCTTAAATTAAAATTTTTCGCTACTGAATAAAGAACGGACAGTAAATTTGTTTCATTCATACTAGTTGTAAAAAAAAATATCAGCTGCAATTCAATAGAAAAAAGTTCATCTATACACTCCCCAATCTAAAAATTAATGGTTCTTTAATTTTTACGACTTCCTAATTTCTAAATGAAGATTAATTTTAAGGAAATCCATAAATAATATCGAAACGCCTACGAGATGAATTAACTTGCAGCATTGTATCAAGCTTTAAAACGACTTTAAATTTTCATTTTTGGATGAAATTTGCAATTACTTAAATTTTTGCTATTATATCGTGAGGAACTATATATTTTACGCATGAATTGGTTATCTCCAGAAAGGTAGGCAATCTTCAATTATTAATGCCTACTTAACATCATAGAACTGCAGAATTAGCTGAATACCAAGAAATTTAACAATTTATAAGTAATTTTGTTAAAACTGCGATGTATATTTTGAATTCGAATTGAAAATGTAACCGAAGTTTCTTATTCTATAAATCCCAAAACTTTTACAGATATTTTTCAGATACTGTAAGTATACCGTTAACAAATTCTTTCTTCAATAGCCATATCATATATTGTTTTTAACGGTTTCGTACATCAACTTGTATCTCTGACGTAAAAACTGGGTTTTCAAAATGCCGGGAATTTAAATTTCACGAACTCGAGAAAATAAGGTCCGACTCAGAAATACAATCCATATGTTTTAATTAAAAAAAAAAAAAAAATTTGAAAATATATGTACCCGGGAAAAAAAGCAAGATTTCAAATGATACAGTGCGCAAAAGCATTTCTGAAGAATTTTTTTTATTGAATTTTCCTAATTTCTTATATTTCTCCAATAATAATCCCATGAAGTATTTCAGAACACAACACAATTGCTTTCAAACACTCTCTTCAAATGATATCCAAAGCAAGTTAGCGTGGCTAATGCAAATTCATACGAAACATCTGGGAAGAGTAGCTGTAATGTAAACAAACCAGCTGGGTGCATAGAAGAAATAAGGTTTGTTTTTCTGCCGCCGAAATTTGAATATAGACTGCTGTTGGCCTAACCTTTTCCCAACTGATCATAAACAGCATTAAACAAAAGGCATCGATTTCAAAGTTAGGATAAACATTTAACTTATGGGGAATAAATATTACTCACAAAATAGAAGAGTAATATGAATGAAAAATGAAAACACGGTAACCAAAACACACAAAATATGTTCGAATTCGCCTCAGGTATTCGTAAACAAATCCAGATCAGACAAACTTATTAAAAAAAAAATACAGATTTTAGACAGCTAAGTAAATATCGAATTTAAAGCCATTATTATATGTGTATGCACACACAAACTATTTTTTAAAAAATCAATAAAAATATAGTAAAAACAAACACATTTTCTGAATCTATTCGAATTCGCTTACATGCATTTTTCAGCACATCGACAAGGCTAAGCCTCTACTGGGACAGCTAGTATAAGAACAGATCGATTACCCACGGGAGAATGTAGTTCTAAGGATACTCACCCGCTCAGTTATAATAAATTTCTCCATGGCCGAAGACGATTGCGACGTGTTTTAACGGTAGCCGGGAAACATTACTCAGCTGCTGTGGCATCCCAGCGGAAACGTTTACAGAGGACAGGACATGACGTCACAGTAGCACTTGATAGTTGATTGTGTAAGATATTTCCACTACACCGAGCAGAAGGAGAAAGGCGGATAATAGGATGGCCACAAACTGAGAAAAGACTTCGTATCGAATTCAATTATACCCCAGAAATTATTAGCATACGATTTGAAAGAAGACTGGGACAACCCGCGAAGAAGCAAGCAGTTCTATTGTTACTGGACTAGCTGCTGTTATGGTACAACGAAATGGCCCGGAAAGGTTGAGCAGCAGTTAGTGGGATCGCAGAACGAACAAAGAGTCCAATTCATACACGAATTAAAAAAAAAGAAAAAGAAATGCGAAGACATTTTCAGCAGCTGAAGACCAAAGACGTAAAAGGCTTGCGGGTGGGATTTTTCTTAAATTTGTTTTTTTCTTTCAATCCACAAAAGGCGACGGTTTCTTGATTAGCCCGTAGAGAAGATAAAATTCTTTTTTGATAATGCTTGTAAGGCTTTCTAACGCTCATCAAAATAGCCCAGTTTTAACAAAAGTTTAGAACAAAAATCAACAACCAAAAATGAAAATTGAAGTCGTTAGAAAATATTCCCAATTAGGAACAACCAATAAATGAGGCGGAATTGAAATTCTTTTAAGAAATGATTGAATAGTGAGTATTGTTTAATTTTGATTT
The DNA here is from genome assembly GCA_013235015.1 of Araneus ventricosus. Lineage (NCBI taxonomy): Eukaryota > Metazoa > Arthropoda > Arachnida > Araneae > Araneidae > Araneus > Araneus ventricosus. The sequence continues at coordinate 1,177,909 of BGPR01000117.1, read as the reverse complement.
AAATAAAATAGTAGCCACAAATCTATTGAACTTTGAATTACAGTTGCATATCTTTATACTAGTTAAGTTATTTTATAAGTTAACTAATTATAATGCTCGAGATTCAGATTCTTTAATACATCTGTGGTTCAGAAATAGCTTTCTAAAGAACATTGAGCTTTTTTTCATAATACAAATAAATATTATTTTATACTCACATGGGGATTTAAAACATATTTCGCTCATGAATTTATATCTAGTGATTAGATATTAAGTTTAATACAAATAAAATGAAACCTGGTAAATAAAACGGCAGACGATATTTAAAGTGTCTTCAAAAAATAACATTAAACAGTCTTCCAATCAAAACTAAACAGCTGTTCTCACTCTTTCCTTTTTTTTGTGTACGGGTATTTACACGAACACAAGAGGCTTAAGTGAAAGTATTTGGAATTAATCAAACATAAAAAAAATATTGGTTGAAAAATTGTGCAAAGATGAAAATAAACATTTAAAATCTCGCATTAAATGGGGAGGGGAAGACGGTAGAAATTTTATTTTAAAGAGTTTACTCTTAAAAGTTTTCTCATCGAAACTGATAAATTATGCTGGCTATAAAAGGAAGACATAAAACGTTAAATTTGGAATAATTATTTTATCTTCTAAAAGTCATCTAGTTCCATCGAAAAAAAAAAAGATTTAAGCGTCTGAATATTTAATTAGTATATTTTGTCAAATGTTTTTTGCTTGTCGGACACGCTCTCCTTGGAGATCTAATTACCTGAACTAAATACATTTATTCAAAATCGATATTTCTTCACATGCTAATTTTTATAATTTTAGATGCAGAATTGCAAACTACATAGAAATTTGAAATTCGATTAAAATATAAAAAAACGTTTTCTTTTTATCATTTTAGAAATTACCGTTTTAAAGTCTAAACATTTTCAAGTTAGTTAGTTCCAACATTTACAAGTAAGGAAGATTATGTTAAGGAATAAAAGTCTTTGAAAAAAAGAATGAAAAAGCGAAAATATTTAAATCGAAAACTTTTCTCATAATTCAACCAGGAAAAGGAAAGGAAAATCTAATGAAAGCTTTAAAATGAGAGAAAAAAATGTAATATTTTACAGACAGCATGACATTTGTGGAAAATATTTTCAAATTATTTTAAAAGATCTTTAATAACTGCAAACAAACATTTAGTTTTACAATTCTTTTTTTTTTTATCAACCATTGATGTATAATGGGTTTATAAACAATATTAAATAATGGTCCAGGAAAAAAAAAAGAAAAATTATATTTTCAACAGTATACATTAAAAAAAAGTTTTAAAATAAACATCGCGTTACTTTAAAGCATTTTAATACATGTGAAAATATAACATTTATTTTCGCACAGTAAGTTTAAATTAAATGCATCTTATATACAATATAATACTCATTTACAACTAAAATACTTGAAAATGGAAGGCAAAGAATATTGAAATTCAATCACAAACTTCAAAGAACAGTGACAATTTTCGTCTTTATTTATGAAGTACATATTTCTGTGGAATAAAATGTATGGAATGCAGGATACAGAAGCTTCAACGTATGCAATAAGCTAAATGGCGCAAACCTCCCCTTAGAAGAAACTGCAGAGAAGACAAAATCAAAAAGCCCTATGAAATATCACCATGTTATTACATATAATGTTGCTTTTCATGGCAGTGGTGACAAATTTAGAAATCTCAGCCAATGTATTAATACAAAGATGTAATGTCGCTTTCCTGCCCCGCTAGTTTTATAGTTGGGAAGAGAGTTTTACAAGGGTAAGCATGGAATGACCGGCAGCGGTCAGATCTGGACCCCTGACCTTGGCGATAAATCGAAGATTCCCGAATATGCGATCATTTTCTCGATATCTCCATTAAGAGAGGGGATACTAGACTGTGCTAGATATTTCCATGTGACGTAACAACCAGTCGAGCAAGGGTATATAAATAGAGTGCGAACGTCTTCAAGGAACGACTTCAGAGTTTCGTCTGCAATGCGAGCTGGGCGCTATTGAAAGGGCTGTTACTGTCATTATTAGTGATTTGCTGATTGTTTGCGTTTCTGAATCCGAAAGCGCTTTACTGTTATTACCAGTGAATTGCTGTCTGTTTGTGTTCCTAATTTGTACAAGAGTTATTGTTCCTGTTACCTGTGCTACGTGTTTTTCCTGCATGTTTGAGAATAAACCTTAATTCTCCATTATCCTGCGTGTTGGACTGTTTCCACCATACACCCACAGAACGATTTTTGTAACAGTATTGTATCTGTAGTCCCAAATGCATATGTGACAACTTTTCGGTATGTTCTCCACAAAACCGCCAAAGGGCGCCGTTTATTTCCCCTGGAAAACAGTCTTTCTGTTCTGGAAAGTTAAAGAAATATGATAGTTTTTTGCCGTTATGTCTACAAACAATCTTAAGTATCGTTTGTTTAGATTAGGTCTGCAGCGGGGGGTTACCTTCATTTCACGGGACATTTGATTTGCTTGATATTTTTACTTTCCAACACCTCAGATAACCTTGTTATTCTATTACACAGGCATATTCTTATCATTTTTGACAAACCCTGTCCTCATTACGCAATGAATAAGATCGAGTTTTATTAATCGTACCATATATATTCTTTTATGAACATCGGTGTAACTTTTTTCAAAATATGGCGATTTTAAAGGACAATAAAAGAAAGAATTTTTCCCTTTTGTAAATCTCAGTTCACTGTTTTTAGTAAATATGAAGGTTAAGGTATCTGCATCTAGAAATTTGCAACAAGGAATAGTCGGATAGCATTAGAAATTAGAATAGTTAAAGGAATATAACATCTCTGTAGTAATGAGAATAAGTAGAACTCCGCAGTTTTATATCCTTCCTGTAGACTCATTTACGAAGGGATAGTGTTAGATGGACGTTTCTGGTTATTTGCTGTCGTTCTGCAGAGCAATCGGACCAAAGCTGTTTAGTTGAAAAATACCTTCAATAACGCGTAACAGATTAGATATCTGAGTTATGATAAAACGAAGATACTAAGCGTATCAAATGTCTCACGTACTCTCCACATCAAATCCACATGTACTAACTACACCAGTATACTTTTAATATATGTGTGGCACAAAGGAATCGCATTCTTTAACTGTGCATGATTTGAAAACTGCCCTGAAAGAAGATTGGTGAAGATTCTAACTACATCCTCCCTAGTGACTTGACTGTTTGACGCTCCGGAGGGCCTTGATATGAAACAGCCGGCTGCCGGTCCTCAGTTTTTGTTCTGGCGGAACTGTGGTTTCCTTTGTTGTCCCCGCTTGCTGGGTGGGTTGCTTCGCGGCAGCACATCGGTTTCCCGAGTGGCTTGGGCGGGGTTTAGATCTTGTATGGTCTTGTTACCTCCTCAATAAAATTGTCGCATACGTTTTTAGGGGTTATAAGGTCTGAGTGAGCTATATTTCAATCGAAGATAGCCTGATCTAGTTATTATAGCTTGATTTTAAATTTCGTACCACAATACATATATTTCACGTGAAATCCGTATCAATTTCCCTATCACAGACATTAAAGACCTTTTATCATGCATCTGGTATGCCTTGAGTGCATCATATATTTATAGAGAAAAATTTTATTTTCTCAATTTTTGCATAAAAGAGGATTTGAATATGAATGTGATTGATATTCAAAAAAATTCAGAATCGAATTGTTTAGTTTAACGTCCCGAGGCTATTTTGGACGGATCTCGTAATTTTAAACCACGATCAGATGACGAGAACGACACCTGAGCTCGCATCCCCCTCTCCAAAATTCCGCACCACACCAGCGGGATGTCGAATTGAAGTTGCGCATGAGTAAACTAAACATATATTGAACATCCTCGGATTGTGCCAAAGGACAGTGATTTTGCGTATTAATTCTATTCATAATTTCTGCGAGTCTACGAACCTGAGAATCATTTTACACATATTTAGTATTAAACTGATAGTTTAAGCGAGTTATATGAGTAAAAATCGAGTGTATTTTGAAATAGCAAAGAAAAACAAAGTTAAAAACCCTCAAATCATAACTTGCATACCAAAACATATTTAGCTTGAAATAAACATGAGATATTTATATCTTTTCAAGAATATGAAATTTAATTAATTTAATGGAAGAGATAATATATTACATGGAAGCAACAGATTTCAGAACCCATAATTTAATGTTAATATCGGTGCAAAATGATTAAAAATTTTGTGTAGTCAATATTTCATGATAATATGCTGTTACTTAGCTAGCTATACAACAGGTCATAAGAAAAGAAATTTGATACACTCGGTGATATTCACTTCGTTTTAGTACGCGATGGCGAATATATTTCTAGAATTTTCAACGAATTCCATCGACAAATTAATTTTCCCTTTAAAAATGCAAAATAAGAACGAGTTTAGAAGTCAGACAAAGCGTCTGAAATTAATTACACAGTAAAGCCTATAACCAACTATCTCAGTGTATGAAGCTGAAGCAATTAATTTTAAATCAGAAGTGAATTCATTTGAAGTTATACCGTAAGAGTAAGCTGCTCTACAAACAAATGCAACGACTAGTAATATCACAACTTCTAGAATGAGTATAAAGATTACATATTTATAACTATCCTTCCGCACGGAGTCTAACAATGCGCCCCGTAAAATAGCCGAGTTTCTAACATTCTTCATTAAGCCTAATTATGATAATTTTGAAAACGGAGTACGTGCTCAAGAATCGTAACCTGAGCACTTCACGCGATGACTGCTTCTTAGTCACCACCCGTCCACTCGTTACCCAGAAAAGTTTCAACTAAAATATAATTATTGCTGCAGAAAACACGAGTCTTCAACATTTGCCTCGAGGCAACCGTGGAAAAGGAAAGATGAAATCGGGGAAAGAGTAGGACAGAGGAAGTTTTAATTGATTCTTGGAAACTATTTTGAATGCGAAATGGTAACAAAAAGTGTGTTTAAAATTGAATGTTCCTGTCCAAAAATTACTGTTTATTTTCAAGCCTGACATATAAAAATATTTATCAATTTCTAGCACATTTATAGTCTAAAAATATTAGTAATTTTTAATCGGAAGAAACCATTATCAATAAAATGCAATTTAATGTTAAATATGTTTGATGCAATTATTTTAAATGCTTTTGGTTTATAAAACCCTTAAAAGTTTGCAATCTGATACAAAATATTTAACGAATACCTCGATACTTTATATTTAAGAGAAGATAAATTTGTCAAACCGCTTAACCTTCCAGCGGGCGCGTTTTCAAGAAATACTTGCATTGTGCATCGTATTACATATTTATATCGTTCTTTTACAAATTTAAGTGCAATTTTTATTTATAAAATCTTTGTTTATTATTAAGCTAATAAATACAGACAACATAAATAAAAGCTGCATTTACTTTTGTAAAACAGCACGATATATTTATGTAATACGATGCACGATGCGTCGTAAAATTTGTGCAGGCGCGCCCGCTGGAAGGTTAAAAAAAATACAGGTTTGGAAACAATGGAATATGTTTTATACTACAGGAAAAGCCAAAGTTATTATACTAAAATAATTCAGTTCCTTTATTCATGCATTTTTAATAATAAAACTTTTCTACTTTTGACGTACTTGTACAATAAAAAAGTAATAGTCTGTAGTTTGAAAAAAAAAAAAATTTAAGGGATTAAAATGCAATAGTTTATACTTTGCCTTTCAGCAAACAAATATTTAACATGTAGTCATTCATGAAAACTCATGGGATTAAAACTTTCGAAGCGGGAAAGGTAAAAATACGTTTTACTCGAATTATCCGACGTCAAAATTTTAATTTAAGAATTTGAATTCCGAACTAGTTTAGATAAGTTGGACATGCTAATAGATGTCTGCAGAATACATTCACTTTTTCCTTTATGGTATATACATTGTCTAGAGCAACCACAGATACGGTTTCTCTTTTTATCTGAACTTGCATCTAATTCGTATCCCGCACACAATGAGTTAAAATATAGGAATGTGACTTACTCCTCAAGAAAAGACAAATTTATGACACTAATTTATCCTTCTCGTGTACTATAAGCGGTATCTCACCATGAAGACCAACTTTAATACCTTAAAAATAAATCCTTACAAAAGAAAACAATGTAGTGTAATATTGAAAACATTATTGCCAATAACTGACGTGACGTACTCCACTTCCGAAACGAGGAGGAAATTTGAACTTTTTTCTGGTAAAACCACATCAAAGATGTTTTAAAGTGTATAGCGTTTAGTGGCTGAATTATAGCTCACACAGCATTTAAGGTTTTTTTTTTTGTAAATATCTTTTTTATAACATTAATTTATTATTATTTTTATTCAGCATGTAATTTTATTGGCAACAGTGTAAACTCTCGATGTTTTTTTTTTTTGAATTTGAATAATGATTTGATCGCGGTGTAAATAGGCTGTCGCAAAGCTCAAATAAAAACGCTTTTTGAAATGGAGGATTCGCATTTCTTATTTGATATGCTAAACAAACTTTTGTTGCTTCTTTTACTCTTACAATAACAAGAAGCTAACATAAGTATGCTTATGTACAATTTATTCACATTGAACACTTTTCTAACATTTTAAATAAATTTTAACTCCGTAATTTTATTTAACCCTTTGCACTCCGAAAGATAATAAGATGCATAATTATACACGTGTGAGGAAAGGATTGATTTAGCACTTTAGGAAGCCGAAAAATATTATCAATTTGTTTCAATTCCTAAAAATTAATCTGTGTGTTTTTGCTATTATACGGTTCATATCCAACAAGAATGTGCAAAAGATGCATCATTCAGAATGTTGAATCTGACTCGACATGTGCATAGGGTTAAACACTTGGAATATATTAATGTGAAACTGGTCTACATAGTACAGAAAAATAGTTAAGACACAGAAAATCCTATAAGCAAAATACACACATATTTCACGATTTTCTTTTCTTTTCGAAGCATTCGATCACTGAACTAATCCGAGGCAATTTCTTTTAATGATTCTCACTTCTAAGGCAAAACCATAAGAAACAGCTACACATAAAAAAGATCAAAGATCTCGCATTATTTTCAGTGACGGCATAATACTGTATAGCAACGGATTCGGAAAACTTCCGCGCTTTTGCGCATGCGCCGGGCGGAGTCATTTTTATCAAAATAGGGGGAAAGTAAAGAATGGAAAGGCGATGTTTACATTTTACTGAGCGTGATCTAACAAAGATATCCGGAAATGTGCTCATATGGACTCATTGCCTGACACTCCTTTCCGGTGTAAAATCGTCCCAAAGTGGTAGTTTCGGAATCCGTTGCTGAACAGTATCTGCGAGATGCAGTCAAAAATTTATTGAAGGAAAATCAGCCACAGGCGGAAAAGAAATGCAGTAAAGCGCCGTTTACACGTCTTCCAAGGGACTGACGTAAAACGACGTACAATCGATATTCTACTAAACAACTTTTATTATACAAATCTATTGCTACTAATGCAAATTCATTTAAAAGTAATGGTTTTTAAGAAAGTACTACTACATAGTATGAAAACAATTAAATTTTAAAATTAAATATTTATCATAAAAATGAGAAAAACCACACCTTTATTGCATATTATGAGTAATAATCATACGTTTCTTATTTTATACGATTTATGAGTATGTCGATAGCCGATTAATTAAAAAAAATCTTTAAGAAAATCTTAAAGTTTAGTTTAATTAACGTCCCGTTCTGAAGCAACACGAGGGCTATAAGAAAATCTTAAAATAATAGGAACGGAGAAATAATGACTGAGGCAAAAAATGTGCGAATTTTGTAAAGGGGGTGGGGGACGATGTATAACCGAAGTTTGGGAAACGTATAAACGAAGCGCGTTATCATTACAATGGTTACGAATGAATCGGGACTGTGATGAAACGACGAATAAATGAGAAATGTATAAACGGTACTTTGCAGTAATCAAATAAAGAAAAGGTATCCGACTACTTTTTATAAAATAGCGATATTTGAAGCAATATTTTTGTATCTTTATATGACATTTAGGTTAAAACTTAATAAATCATAAGTTATGTTAATTAAATATTTTTTTAAATATTTGAAAAACTTTTGCACTAAATTGGACCTTTTCTCAAACATTGTCATTCAAAAATAAATGACCAGAATGAAAAATGCTTTAGTATATATAATCACTCAACTATTGGCTAGGTTCTGAAGCAAAAGTTTTACAATGTCTCAAAAAACATGTATATTATAAGAGTTTAAGTGTGAAATTACAAATTTGTTAAGAATTTTGGCCTTTTTACAAAACTTAAAAGCTACATAACTTTTTAATGGAACATCTTTGCACTTATCTTTTGGTTCATTACCTAGACAGTATCATAAATAATATGTATGACAAATTTCTGGCTGATATTTTAAATTGAATTTCAGTTATAGTATTTGAAAAATGAAAATTTTGGAAGAGATCACATTTGGAGAAAAATGATTTTGAAGTTTATGTTTTTAATTTACTATGAAAAGAAAAAAGAATTTTTCTTCAATACTCCCGAGTTTTGTAGACTAGTCCTTCCTTCGCCAGCTTAATTCATTTTTAAAAATTTATACCATTTTTATCCTTTTCAGTTGATTCTGAATAATTTAATAATTGATTAATAAAATGATTTACTTACTATCTTTTCGACTACAAGGAACATTTTTGAGAACACAAATTTTCATTAAAAAGGTTTTCTTGATGCGTTTTATTTAAAAAAAGGAAAGCTAAAACAATTTTTTAAATTATTTTACTTGCATTTCTCACACTTATTTATATAAATTTATACAACTTCGGTTGAAAAATAAAAATATCCTCCACTGTAGGGTGAAATATTTTTTTTTTTTTTTTTTTGAAAAAGGTAGTATAAAACTACCTTATACAAAAACTTGTCCCAAAAAATCAGGCCATTAAGCTTATAACAAACCAAAATAAGTCATTTTTTTAACTACAAATTACTTTATTAATGAATTCATGACGAAAAGTGCACTACCAAGATGCATTAAATCACGAAAGAATTTTACTGAGAACAACAAAGTATCGACAAAATTTTCTCCCGGCATACCTTTTCTCTTTGATTACCGATTTTAGAATTAAAATTAACACGGCCAGAAACGTTTCGAGCGCTTGTAGAGATAAAGATGCCATAGAAAATCGAAGGAAGTCCCACAAGTTGAAAGGAAAGACAATGGACGACGAATGGCCCTATTTTGCCTACAAGTTCCTCAATTTATAAGTATAGATGTTAGACTCACAAACATGCAGGGTTAGCGTTTAATTGAAACTCAGAAGGCGATTTGAGATTTCATTCGTATATTCAGTCTGGCAGTAAATTAAAAACCGCGCAATTTTGATATGCTTCACTTTTATAGGACCCAAAATTAATACAAATTTCAGTTTTCACATATTTAAAGCTTAACAAAACAGATTGATATTCAACAAGTCTTTAGAATTTAAAATTAACCATAATGAGTATAAAAAGAATTTTGCACCAAAAAGCGATTAAAAAACTCTTCAAAGAGATAATTTATGCAGGAAAAATGTTTTTAAAGATAATCTTACTTCAAATAAATGAAGAAAAAGACAGCAAGGCAACAATGAGATTTAATAAAAATGACATTTTTTTATATGCATTTTCAAAGGACTAAGATACAAAGGTCAAACTTATAAAGTCACGAAACAGGACTAAAATTATTTCGCCTAAAAATGTTTAAACACCGAAATGTTTAACACTCCGAAAGATAATAAGATGCATGATTAACACGTGTGAGTGTAAGGATTGATTTAGTGCTTTAGGAAGCTGAAAAATATTATTAATTTGTTTCAATTCCTAAAAAAGTATCTGTGTGTTTCAGCTATAATAGGCTTTTTATAATAAGCGCTATCCAACAAGAATGTGTAAAAGATGCATCATTCAGAACGTCGAATCAGACTCGACACAAGAGTGAAAAGGGTTAAACTGGAAACATAAATGAAACAATCTTTATCAAAGATGCACTTCATTTATTCACTGACTTCTATCAGTTTCGATTTTTCTACATTTAAATAAAAATTATAATAGGTGTTTTCTATAGAAAATGCATCGTACATGCAATTTTCATAATTTAGGGTACCAATTCTTCTATTTTTAAACTGAAAATTTTAATTATTCAATATTATTACAGAAACAGACTTTAATTTTATGTTATTTTATTTGATTAATAGCTATAGACCAGTTATTGGGATATCATTAGTGATTCATTTGAAGATTATATAGATAATACTAGCAGTACGCGCACGGCGTTGCCCGTGGAATCAGGACTTCAACAAAATGGTGGTGGGGGGAGGGAATGTGCCCACAATGACACGAAAAAGTTTTGAAAACAAAAGATACACGTTATTAATTTTCCGGCTTATTTTTCTTTGCGATAATGACATTTCAAAACAGAAATTTATATATTATTGAGATGACGATGACGCGAATGTAATGACGTCACCTGCCGCGAGGAAGGTCACTCATCAGCCAATTAAATTGCAAAAATGCATTCTGGGGGATCGTCCGGAGAAACTCTCGCTAGCAAAAAAACTGTTTGAACTGATCAAAGAAAAGTTAATTAAACAAAAAAAAACGAAAAAAGATATTTTAACCGTTCTTGTTTTAAATCCGACAGAAACGTTCCAGTTACAAGCTGAAAAAAAAAATGAAAATTATAGAGATGTTAGAACGTCAGATGCGAGAATTTGAAGAAATACTTATTAAAAATTACCAAAAAGTGACTATTTTTCAAAAATTTCTCAAAATTCAGTAACTGGCGTTAGACGTACGAAACAAACTTCATTAGAACGGAAATCGTTTGATCTTTCCGATGGTGTAACTGTTATTTTTCGTACAATTATTCGAAGCCATGCTTTTTAGAAACGAGTGCGAAAAATCACCCAAAACAACATAAAATATTAAATAAAAAAATCTTCTAGATTAAATTTTAAAATTCCGGCTTCGAGGTGCATTCAGTCACCATTACGACTACCTGTATGCTAAATTTCATGGCTGTAAGTGCGATAGATTCGTCTGGACATCGCAGACACACAAACATTGCCTTTTATAAGTATAGATAACACAAATCATACTTGGCGTATTTGCATCATATGAGCAACATTCTCATGGATTTTAAAGAATAAATCCATTTAATACCAATTCCAAAAATAAATTTCCTACTGTTGTAAACGTTTGCATTTGTTAGTTGTGGCTGTAACAATTTCACAATTAATCTCGTAAAATTAGATTTTTGTAAATGGTTTGTGTAAAAAATTACAATTTTTATTATTATTTTAGAAAAAAGATATTTACTACTGCATCCCAGCATATTAGAATATGAATTGGATGCAATGCTGGATTCTTTTAAAAGGGATTTTTGACTAAAAAAGGTCTTTAGGCTAATATTAGACGAATGTGCAAATTTTGATCAGAGGTTCGGAAATATTTCAAGGTTCTGAAAACGTTATTTCCCAAGTATAATCAGCCACTTTTAAGTCATCCTCGCTTTAACCATCAGAGATTTAAAGTCTGAAGTGAAAAATGTTAAGCAAATTCTGATAAGCCCGATCAATAAAAATTGTCAAACGGTTAAACTGACACTTTTGACCAACCTCATAAAACACTCTTTACTCGTAGAAACAGGACAGCGCCAACAAGGGAGATATAACGTTAAGTAAAGAAATAACCAGAAGAAGTATTTTTAACGCACCGCGAAGTGGCGCGGTTTGAACAAAAATGCCAGATCTTTAGACGATGTTCCAAAGTCATTCTGCGGAACACCTTTCTTTACCCAGACTTTTAAGAAACCTTTGAGAACCAAAGAGATAGTAGGTACAAATCAAGCGAGGTTTTCTTCCAGATGAGGGACCCGATATTTCAAATTGAATATGAAAGAAAAGTTAACTTTCCGGCAAGCAGAGAAGTTAAAGAATTCAAAAGCAGACAGCCACTTAAGAAATGAAACCTTCTGTCTTTTAAACTTAAATTCGTAATTATCCAATGTTTTTTAAGAAACAGGTCACAAAAGTATTTGTAAACATGCACAGACTTCTGGAAACAATATAGATGTATTATTTCTCCTGCGACTGTTTAAGTTAATACTATGATTTTGGACAGTTATTTATTGTTAGCTATAGATTCACACAATTCTTTTGCTAATATCACTTAGAAAACATACATGTTCGTACAGTTATTTGCGCACTAACCTGTAGTCTCTCAACCTTTACTCCTTTCAGCCCAAATACGTTTGGATTTGTAGTTGCTGACTAGGACCAAATTGTGAAATTACAAGTAAACAGCGGGAGTTAACCCACGCAAAATACTGATTATCTTTTACCAGGAATTAGATGACGAAAAGGGCGGAATATCTTGAAGTTGAAAGGGAAAATAACTTTTTCCTGCTGACCTTTTATTTTAGTTTAGTTGGATTAACGTTCCGTTTTGAAGCTACACGAGAACTATTTTGGTACAGACCTCGATAACTTTGGACGATGGTCAGACTACAATGACGACAGGTAAGCCAGCACGCTTTTCCCTCCTCTCCAAACTTCCACACCACGTCAGTGGGAAGCCATCTGGTCCCAAGGTATTTTAATATGCACCAGTTCGGTGCAGAGGGCCGGTCTTCGGTGAAACCGAATCTCGAACCCGTAATCCTCCCTTCCCGAAACAGAGACTCTACTACCAGGCCATTAACGGCATTTTTTTTTTTTTTTTTTTACCTTTTAGAATATCCAATAATCCATCCAAAAAAATCTTCAAAAGATTGCGTAGGAGTCCTGGTTATAATGAACCTTTAAGTAATGAAGGAATGGTTATGCGAGTAATCAGGTCATACGTTTAATATTTACGTTTTTCTACAAAGAAATCGATCAACAGGGCAGTTCATTACATTTTATTTAACTAAGTTCTATTGTGAAGTTGTAAATGCATCGATTCATTAGAATCAATGCCACTGCAACACACTGTCAAGAGGAGCACTTCTCTTGTTAATTTTTTCGCTAAATTTTCATGTAAAAATAGCACAAAATTAATTGCACGTAAACATAATTAATTTACACGTCAATTAACGAAGGAGTAAATAAATATTTCCATAAACTCGTTATAGAGTAAGGCGATTGACATAATCCGATCCGTAATTACGCAACAATTATGTAATTAATAACAAGAAAACCAAAATAAAACCGCTTTCACTTCATTAAAAAACGAAAAGAGGCTCATTCGCGACAGAAATAGCGTTGCACAGTTTTATTCAAAGTATATTTGTTCAAATGAAAGTCAATTTAGATTCTTATAACTTACAGAACCATAAATGGAAATTACCCAAAACATTTAATGCTATAATTTATGAAATTCTGTTAACTAAAAACTATTTAAAATATGAATTAGAATAATGTCATCATCTAGGAAAGCATTTCGGGCAATAATTAGCTAATCGCTTTAATTAATAGAAAATATTCATTAGACTAAACGGAAT
>BGPR01000117.1:1110053-1164369 GCA_013235015.1 Araneus ventricosus | reverse complement strand
CGATAACTTCCGCACACAAAAAAAGGAGATTAAGTATGTAGTAATTAAAAGCAATGGAATTTTCAAGATCGCCCCAAGAGAAACTAGCAAGTTTTTTTTTTTAATTCTCCCAACATAAAGGCAAGTGGCTTATAAATAAAGAACAACTTATTTTAAAACTTTGAAACACAACATCGTTAGAACCTAAGATACTTTTTAAAACTAGCTAGAAGGATTACGGAAATCCTGTCACTTCTGTCAGCAGAAGAAAATAAAGAGGGTGTAAGGTTGAAAACGTGACATTATATTACAAGTTCCATCGGCCATAGCTTCGAGCAAAGGGTGAAGTGCGAAGATTTTCGAACTTCAACTGAAGAGCTTCAGTTCAGCTTTTACAACAGTTTATTAAAAGCCTCTTTTTCTATTATCTTGCTAATATTACTTGTTGAAAGACTTAACCCTTTGCAGTCCAAATGTTTTTTTCACAAGCGTTCGAGCAAGTCCAAGCCATTTTCAATAAATTGATTAATAATTATATTTTAAGATTATTTAAGGTATAAAAAAAGTTTCAATAAATAAAAAAATATGTTTAATTAACGAGAACTCCTCATTGTGTAATCAAAACGTCGAGTCCACCTCGACATAGGACTTGCCGTTAAAAAACTGATGTTGAGTCCACCTCGACAGAAGATTGCAAAGAGTTAATGTTGTTGAGAAACGCGAAATCTTATTTGTTGATGGATGAAAAATTAAGAACTGTATTTTTGCGCTACAAATGTCCTCTCTCATTTGATTTCTTACTTTCACAACCCATTAAAAAAACAACTGAATTCTAGAAGTGCAGTTTAGTTAGATTACTATGCCGTTTTGCAGCTACGCGAGGGCTTTTGGAAGTATATTCGTGATATTGAATAACAGTCAGACGAGGACGACATCAGAGTTGACATCATAGACTTACGATACCTATCCTTATTCTATGGTTGACAATTATCTCTACTAACTTACGCGCCAGAAAGTTAACAAAAACAATTTTCGCGCTAATCTTAGCATGGCTATTCTATTTAATGATCAGGTGATTTATAACACTAGCGTTCGGTTTTAAAGGTCCTCGAGGTATAGTATCAGGGATGGACCGCATGATTTCAAACTGCGATGGCATGGCGCTTGGAACCGTATCCTTCTTTTCGAACTTTCATGAAGATATTATTAGCACCACAACTCCGCGAATACGAGCGATTCTCATATAGACAGATAGAAACCCTGGCCTAGTGATTATGACTTCATTTCCAGGGCCATTTTAGCCTCCTAATATAATTAAGTTAAAGTAGAATTATAACGGAAGCTAACACTATCTCAGAACTCTAGCAAATCAGGAAATGGTTCAAAAATCGAAAAGAAAATTCGATTTTTACAAACATGAAGAAAGTCAAATTAAACAAAAGCGTGTAAAAATACAAATATTTATTAAATTTTTATCTGAAAAGTAGGAATTTTAAGTTAAGCTCATTTAAAGTTTAGATTCGTGGGGAATAGGCCTGTTTTCTTTTTTTTTTCCTTCTATGATTTCTAACTACTTCCGATTCCGGACTCATATTCAGGCTAACCAACTCTGCAAACATTGTTCATCTATCACTATTATTTTCCCATAGCCCCTCAAGGACCTTACAACCATTCGGGTTGGATGTGTCGGTGTGGGTGTTTCATTGCTCATTTATAAAAAAACACACAAAAAAAACCCCAGCATTCTAAGCACGATCCATCATTACCACGTTGATCTATGACATATTTTATATTTCTAGCACCAACAGAAAATATAATAATAAAAAAATTATATTTGAATATCAGTACCTCAGGTATAATCAATTTATTTTAAAATAAATTTGTGAAACTTTTCATTAGATAGGTTTAAAGCATTTACAGATATCATAAGTTTTGATTACTCGACTCAAAAAAATTTTTTACATATCATTTTCCACTGACTGCATATGATTCGATTATTTAAATCAACTTGCTGGAGATATATATCTCCATCATCATAATACTTACTAGGAAGAATGACTCAGAAAAAAATTAACATTCCTTTGCTTTTAAACAATAAATATAAAAGACTGCACTCTGCCAAGAAAATAAAAATCGAAGCACTTTCACGACATCTTTCAAGACAATAGAGCAGATGAAAAAGTTTTTAGAATAACAGTAAAAGGCAATTTCGGGAAGTGAAAAGTTGATCAAAATAAATTTATGAAGTGAAAACAGCGTAGCTGAGAGTATTTGCGCTTTTATTATCATTTATAATAAAAACCTCACTAAATGAAGAATGAAAATGCGGTAACGCTAAAAGAATTACGCGACCATAACTTTTCTCTAATTCTTCTGACTTTGAAGAAAGTGAAAACTTTCGACAATTTAATAATATTTGGCGATGGAAAAATTTTTCTTCTACAGAATATATTAAATCACAAAATAAGATTAAGGCATCTTTAGGTAAAAGGGGCTTCAACGCTCTTTTCTCTAGCAAACCTTAACAGATAATGGGCGTAATATGCGAAGATAAACAATTTATTACGCCAGTTGAAGAATCATTTAAGGAAAGAATTCGAAAAGTGCTGGAACTCCGGAAAACTCGCCTCGATTTTTTGGTGTAATTAGGAACTAAAAGGGGATGATGTAGAGAAAGAAAATAAAAGGCTGGAATTCTGTATTTTTCGCAGCTTGGGCTAAAGGCGAAAAGAGACGGAACTTTGCGTCGTTGGTAATTAGAATAAAACTTTTGTCAGCCGAAATATACGAAATGCGACTGTCAAAAAATGATTCACAATTAAAAGGCTAAACAAAAACAGTAGTCATTTCCATATATCGAGTAATGTTGTTCTAATGCGTAAGCATTAATGCAATAGAAGTGCACTCTTGTGAAAATGATTATAATATGCCAGAGGCAGTTTTCATGGCAATGGTTAAGAAAAATACATAATCCATTTTAGGTTTTAATTTTCACGTTGACACGAGACTAGAATGAATTAATTATTATTGATTCAAAATAAAAACTGAAAAGAATTTTGGGTAATTTGTTGGTTGTATTCAATGGCGTCAGAATCAGATTTTGCTATGCTTCGTCAGAAGCGTGGTATAGAAAATTACAGTTACAGTTGTACCTCCCTTAACGGACACTCCCGAATAGCGGACACCTCTAATTAACGGACATTTTTACGAGTCCCAGTCCTTCTATATAGGACAATCCATGTTATTCCCTCTGGATAGCGGACAGGTATTTTTGAAAAACTTTCAATTATTTTGGCAAACATTTCAAAATTATTCTAACAAGCAAGATAAAAATATATGTTTCATATATCAAACAGAAGTGAAAAAACTTTTTATAAAAAGTTTGTCCTCCCCAATAGCGGACACCTCCTAAAAACGGACAAAACTTTTGGTCCCGTGACTGTCCGCTTTTCGGAGGTACCACTGTAACGTAATTTGGGAAATTCAGCGTCAATACTTTAAAAATGAATTATTTTTTTCTTTAATTGTGACCCCTTTTTTATTTTCGTTTTTTGTTAAAACTCTGTAAATTTTTTCACTGCATAATCCAGCCAAAGAAACGTACATAACTCTCTCTATATCAATATTTGAAGATTTTTAGCACAGAAAACCCAGATTTTCTCGAGGAGACAACATTCCTTTTGACGACTTCGAAACTTCTAGAATTTTGCTTTCGATTAAATTTTAAGAATAAACAGAATTTTCCAGAGGGCCCGATGGCTGCTTCGATAAAAAAATAAGACTTTAGACAGCGTACATGGTGCAAATTTCAATTGCTGCTTAAATTGAAAGTTATACGGGACTTTAAAGACCTCACTAATCATACAATATCGCGTTATTATTTGATTGCATCGAATTTATATTAAATTCCGAATTATTAAGACAGTTCATTAAATGGATTGCATGAATATAACAATTTAAGACTTATTTATGTAACAGGTAGATATAGAAAAAAGGAATACAATTATTGCGTTTCTTAAAGAAAGAGAAGCACAAAAACGCTAACTATTTGTGTGACAAATTCAATCCAGTGTTCGCGAAGTAATGAATAGAGAGATAGCAAAATGAGTTCAGATAAAATTTAACTGCATTTAATGATAAGATGTCCGGGTGAAAAAAAAAAGAAACGATGCGACAGTCATTAAATATCACAGAGGTGAAAAAGCGAAATGAATGACGACTAGACCGAAAAACAACCATTATCGAATTCCAGCAGAGTTAACTTTCGTTTGCAATTATTGATGCCCAAGAGCTGATGACATACTAAAGTCGGATAAAGATAAAAGAGTGACGGAGAGTTTTTGACAAGATTTTCGAGAATAGTTTGACAGATGATTCCTACTACAAAATGAGGTACCCCTTACAGCAGGATTCAGGCGAGTTTTCAAACAAAATACTTTAAAAATGTTAATAAATATGATTTAATATATGAAATTGTTATAAAAAAAGTATGCGTTTATGAAAGAATTTTAAAAAAAAATCCTTGATTATGAAAAGGATTTTCACACACCAGTTATTCCATAGTATCATATTTCATAGGCCCAAATATCGCCCACTGAAGCCATATTTTAATCAGAGTACAAATTCATGCGCAATTTGCCTAAAAATTGTTCCTATCTATTATCTGGACTGTTATCCAAAAATATACCGAATTATAACTCTAACACATAAGTTTAACAAACACCCCAAGAATATTTTTTTTGCAACCGCGGAATTTTTCATACCAAAAACAGTGTTCCTAACATCGCCCATGTCTAAAATGGGTTGAAATAAAGTGCCACTTACGTCATGATCATATTTTCTTTATTAAACCTGAAAATTAAGGCACAAAAAATTGAAAGTAATACAAAACATTTTTTTTGTACTTTTAGAAATATAGTTAAAGTATTCTTTTAACACTTTTCCTCGAAATAAAACATCAAAATAAAAAAGAACTTGGGGCAATATCAGGTGATAGGACATCAACCACGTATTTTTTAAAGGTAATTTTTTTTAATATAGTGCCCCTCAAAGGGATATGGGAATACCCAAGTGGGCGATATTGGGAACAACCTACCCTAAAACATAGCGGCATCCCCCTTCGGAATTGGATCGCAAACCAAAAAATAAACTAAAATATAGCTAATTATAGTCACTATCACTGCCTCAAATGGTATAACATTATGACTTGAACTTTACTGATTATACTAAAAGTAATGAAACATGATTATTAGTTCACCCAACACGAAAATCATCCAAAATTCCCAGAGAAAAGAAGAAAAAAAAAACAACACAGGTTCAATTGGCTTCCTCAAACAACTACTGAAGGCGGTAGCTTTTTAGTTCCGGTAGTAACCACCATATACCATTACAAATCAAGAAGAAACCGTGGTAGGCGATATTAGGAACGTGGACGATATTTGGGCCCCCTAACTTATATTTCCTGCTAAAAGTAACCAATGTAAATATCTCATATACTCTACAATGACAGGCCATTGCATTCTGATTTTCTGTCATGTCTATTGTTCGTTTCAGAAACCTGCGCCTATTACTTTTGGACGATTTTACTCCGCAGAGAGGCAATACGCAAAGAGTGAGAAGAAAGTAAGAAAGCTTTCTTTATTGGGCACGTTTTTCTTTTAGCTATTCTTTTGCGATGTTGATATTCATTTTCTTTTTGAATCGTATTATTTTAATTCGAAACTTGAGCAATGTTTTTCTATATTGATCGATAAAAAAAAAAAAAAAAAAATCTTTGGTGAAATCAGAGCCGACTGCCGCATGCGCAAAAGCGCAGAGGGTTTCCGTATCTGAAGACAGACAGTAACTATATTCATCCTATAATTCAGAATTCAACAAAACAGAATAGCAAAATTTATGTTCACCAGTGTAAAAATTAATATGAAAAAAAAAAAACCCAACATGTAACTACATGATTAAAATAATAAATCTTCCATACCAATGCTTAAAGCAATGCAATGTAATGCATATCCTTATCTGAATTAGTAGTTCTTCCTACTAACTATAATTTTATATTTAGTAAGGACTACTAACTCACAAAACACAATGCTAGTGTATACTGTAAGGGTATTCCAAAAAATAAATTACAAAGTATTTGTTTCATGCAACATTTGCGATAGTTAATGGAGTTTACAGTTAAGTAGAATCATGTTTTTCGGTTTTATATTGAGACTTTTGGAATAAAGGCCAATAATTCAACAATATTTTGATTTATTAAAAATTATAGGTTTTAATTATATACAAAAAAGTATTTTTAACTGTGGATAATGGACTGCAACCCAAATTGAATGCAAAAGAATTTTGGGGTTTCCAAAAATTTGTCAGATAACACAGATTTCTTTTTCTTACTTTGAAAAAAAAAACCTATACTGATAAAAAAAATTCTCATTAGAGCTCACCATAACTCTTTATCAATAAAATTACTGCTTATATAAGTTTCCTTGATATATGCACACTTAGAGGCAAAAAAAATTTTATAACGATTGTAGGAAGTAGTAGCTTAACAAATCTACTTTATTGTTAATCTAGAAAAGTATCGTAAATGAAGAGTTCTAAGCCTATCTATCCTGTTCTTAAATAACTATCATCAATATCCAAGAACGGAAATTTCCTGAAATGAACAATATTATCCTAATACACCTATATTTGGGAAGTCACATTTCCTTTCATGATGTTTAAAAGGCTTAAATTAATTATTTTTCGAAAAAGCACGCTATACGTGTGGATTCATGAACAAATATAAGAAAGGATTTGTCATTCTTTGCTTTAGAATGCCAAGTTAAATCGATGGTGATTTCTGGTAATAGTAATCTGTTAGTAATGAATGACGAAGTATTCCCTTTCTATCTAGAGAATTCTTTGTTTTGTTTCCAGTCAACTGGTAATCATGTTATAAAGAAAGCTTTTCTAGGCCATTTGTTTTCTTTTCTATTATTTAGTTTTCGCCTTTTCCTCAAATGCTTTTAACTGATTGATTCACTGAAAACCCATAGCATTTTCCTTCATTTTTATCATCTCGGCGTGGTAGAAATTTGCTCAGAAATACGTATTCTATAAGCGAGAGTGAAATTCCGCTGCGGTAAAACGGGAGATTTCCTGTCATTTATGAGAAATACTTCCAGATAGAGAATCTGTAGTTTCTCGATTTATTTTTGGATAAGCATTCGGAAGAAAAATGTTTTATAATTAAAAAACGATACATCCATGAGTTGAGATTTTCGTACGTATTGAATCTAAAATGGAAGATTTTCCGTCATTTATGAGAAATACTTTCAGAAAGGGAATCAGATTTCTTGATTTATTTTTCAACATGCTTTTGGAAGAAAAATATTTCGACTTTCTTTTACAAAATACTTTCTTGATTTGAGATTTTCATACATGCTAAAGTACATACAACTTCTCGAGTTACGGCCATCCGCATTCAGGGCTACAAAAAATAAATAAACTTCACATTTCAAAATAAAACGAAATTTCACGATGTATTTTTGTTTACAGTACGTCAATAGAGTATATATCGTCGCCGTTCAAGCAAAAGTTCAAAACTATAGGTTTGAGACGTACTCAACCTAAAATTAATTAATTTTGAATCGTTATGATTAATAGTAAAAACTATTTTACAGATATCTAGATCCGACAATTTCTTTACTGATGTTTAGATAATGGGTTAATATCATGAAATAATTAACTGGAAATTCTAATCGAATGCAGTAGTCCGTCAAAAGGAGTATTGTGGACTTTGCGACTTTTGCTTGAACGACGAGGATATTAAGTATTTTTCACATTATGAACAAAAATTATACGTACATAGTTTAAATTTTTGCATTTTATATGCTATTTTTTATAAACCGTTTGAATGAAAATAGTGTCGAAAAATATAAATTGGACTTACAACCTGTCAGTCGGAACAGAATTCGACCGTAAGTCGAGGAAACGCTGTATAACTGAAACAATTTTGCATAATCAGATCCTATCCTGACCTGTTATCTTCTCAAGACTTTGGAACACTATTCGATGGTTCAGGAGAAATCTGAAACTAATGCCTTCTTTTACATTATCAAATCTCTCAAAGAAAATTCCAAGCAACAAATTCTGGAAAACTTTGTTTCTCCTTTAAAATGTCATATTATGGCATGAATGAGGACTCGCCACATAATGTCTTATCAAAAAGTAAGTGAAGTTTATCTTTGTATGAAGGGCAAAATATGGCAACGAGCCCCTTTATATAAAGATAAACAGAAGTCATATTTCATAGAGATTTCATGCCTCACGATTCCCCCAATTTCTCCATTCCCCAAAACGCTTTTCATCGTCAACGTCTCCACATTTTATCATTCTTGGTCTTACGGTCGGTGGTCTATGGATAAACTTATCCTAAATATTGCAACTTTTGTATATACTAAGGTCGCATAGAAGTTTTATGAATAGGAAAATATATTGGCGGAAGAACATTTTTCTTCATACCATTACGCTAAACAAACTTTTTTCAGCATAGGAGAGCAAAGAATGGACTGTTATACGTCAAATTTCCCACTTTTTGGATAATGTTTTTGTCCTTCCCTTATTTCTGAAAATAAGAATCAAACCAAGATAATTTTATATCATGGTTTCTTTTTCAAGTATTTATTTTTCATTTTGTGCTAAAAACTTAGATATCGCGTTTAGTTCTCGGACTACGTGGATTGCTATGCTTGGTTAACAAAAGCAAACATCAAAAAACAAATTGAAATGACTGTAAATAAACATAGGCTAGTGACTTAATACGAATGTGCTTCTCTCTTCTCCAATTTTGAAATTTTACTTGCTCCAGAATATTTGACGCTTAACAAGCGATAAAACTTAGATCACCCGTAATGTTCCAAAAAATAAACAACAGTCCACAGTGCGAGTTTTTGAAACTAATTACAGGCATGACGAAGTTGAAGGAACACAGAATGTTGGTCATTTTTTTCTCAAAAATTAATCATATTGCTTCCAGGTCTCTACAAAAGAGAACGAATTAATTGCGAAATAACAATATTGTTTGATAACAGTGTTTGACCAGTTTTTCAAGATATGATCTAAATAAGGATTTAGAAGTATTATTCAAAGCTTTTTTGTATTCTATCAAGCAAACTAAAAAGTTTTATTCGGGAAATTTTACGTAAGGAGTTAAAAAGAGCAGCTCCAAGAAAAAGTCGGAGAAGAGCCTCGGTTGCAGAAATGCTTGAAGTTCAAAATTTTTAGTGACCTATATAACTTCAATAGAATAACAAGAAAAGAGTAAGGCTGTAATATCCTTCATTAGATTAACACGCTCGGGAAAGTAGAAATAAAAGACAAAACAAAATTAAAATACTCAATGAACCAGTTAGCCATTACTTTTAAAGTGCATAATAATTTCAAAAAATGATTAAAGCTACAGAGAATTGAATGCATGATAATGAAGCTCATTAATGTGAATTTTATAGAATTCGTGTCATTTTGCATCACAATGAAAATAAAAGCTATAGCAAATAAAAAACAGAACTTGACAGGCAATGACTAATAGTTTCGCTTTTTTTAAAATTATAAACTTCAGAGAGATGTTATCTTGGTATTTCCTTTAGTAGGCGCTATAATGAAGAAAAAGAAAAAAGATTTTGCAGCTGATACATTCACATAAATGAATTTCTTTAACACGTTATCGCCACGTGAAGCAAGTGTGTCTCATAGGCAATGTATTAGTCCTGGCCGTATGAATCGCGCATGCTTCATTTGAAATCTGCGCATGTATTCGTGGCCCAGAAGGTCGAAACAATTTTTTGTATTGTGGCGATTAACGTATTAATGTTATTATTATATTTCAAAACTTCGTAGTGAACCACTTTTACGAAATATGCATTAAACTGAAAATTAAAATTTCGTTTATAGCGAATAATACATAGTGTTAAAATAAAATAAACACACCAATTTCAAAAGTTGCCAGGAAAACAAATGCAAAGAACATAATTTGAAACACTCGAAATTATTTGCGCTAGAAGTAAACAAAGGATACCCAAGTGAATAAAACATACCCTCCATTCAGCAATCAAGAAACGGGCACAAACTGGATTTATAAACCCAAACTACTTTATACTTTCTTCCACTACGCATAATTAGTAGGTACTAAACCAATAATTAAGTAGATTTTAACGAGTTTCTTGTGTTTACCGTGCAATCATCATCAAGAGTTTTCAACAACAGAATGAGAAGATAAAATTGAATCGCGAAAGAAATGAAAGAAAGACAAAAGGGCATTAAGTACCTGAAATACTTTTAAATATTCTCGAACATCCATAGATTTAAGAGAGGGAAAGCTTATCACTACCATGCTGTACAATGCAAGAGAAAAGGAAACAGAAAAAGAAATCTCATTATTCGGAATTACTCACACGTTGTTTCCAAGAAATTAGAATTGAAAGCAATTTACCACAGTCTTCCATTCTTGGGAACATACTCCGAATGTGTGTCATTATTAAAAAAATTTTTAAGGAAGGCCAAAACAAAAAATTGGATTTGCTTTCACTCCACGACTCGATCGTTTTGGATAATAATCAGATAAAGCGATTTTCTTTATTTGGAAAACACACAGGATTGAAAGGATTACAGGAGATTATGCAAGTTTAAATGGTAATCGAAAACGGGGCTTTCTGAACCGTGGGTCGCGAACTCAAGTAGGGTCGTGAAGAGATATTGGGTTTGCCAAAACTTTCATACTGCATTCTTTAGCATTAAATCACTATTTTGATTAAAAAAAGTTATGTTAATCATTTTGTCATAAAACTTTTAATTTCAATTTACAGAATAAGTGTTTTAAATTATTTTTATTTATTATTAATTAGTACTTTTTTTATTAGTTTTCCAATTTTGAAGTCACGCATAGTCAAAGTTTCAGAAGCTGTGATCTAAAGTAATCTAGATTACTCAGTGGCGAATCCAGGATTTGGGTATGGGGGGGGGGGGGGGGGGGGGGCGGGTGCAGCACGGGAACGCGAAAACGAACAACACCGCGAAAGATGTATAGACCTAAGTTGTAGTTAATTTTGTGCTGATTATTTTGGTATATAATGATGATATACTAAATATTGATAGTTTTTGAGTTATAAGGAAAAAAAATTTTTTTCATGTTTTTTGGTTATAACTAAAATTCTAACAAAAATTATTGGTGTCAAACCTCAGATTCGTAATCAACACTCGGAAAAACATAAAGAAGCAAAAAATTACAACTCCTCCAGAATTGGATTAGAAAAAAAAAACTACTTAACTACTGAGAAAAAGCGAAAAAAAGCCAAATGAGGAAGTCGCGCCAATCGTGAGCTGGGAAAAATGCGACTCAAATTAATGCAATTTTAATGCCAATTAGAATAAAAACAAAAATACAATCATTTAAAATAATTCCAGGGGGGGGGGGCCTGCAGCTATTATGGACGAGCCGCCATTGCTGAGGTCATAAAAATTTTGTATCACCGTGAAGAATGTGAAACCTTATGGCTTATGTGAATCAAAACACCTAAAACTTTACTCACCTGACAATCAGAATGATAAAGAACAATACAATATTTTCGATAACTTAATACAAAATACAATGAAATAACCAGCCAAAAAATGGATTCGACCGCGTCAACGCTACAAGAACAAGTGGAATGATTAGAAAAGTAGGAAAATTTTTTGAAAAAATTTCGAGCCTGTCATGCCAGAAAGCAATGTTCAGACGTTTTTTTTTAAATTTTTTTTTTAAAAAGGAAATTAAGAAAAAACAGTTGTAGTGATTTTAAATAAAATCAAGAATTCTAACTTATCTGGGGGCTGCATCCCGATAGCCCCCCCCCCTGGATTCGCCACTGAGATTACTATTTAATAAAGTAGAAATCAACATCGTTCATTTAACGCTACACTATTCCATTCTACATTACAACTACTACTAGTTCCATTTCCATGTCTTAAAAATTAATTTTGCAAAATTTAATCTTTAATGATAAAATAAATCATTTATTAGAGTTTAGGGATGAAGATTACATTACAAGAAAAATTTTTAATAAAAGAATTTTTAGTTAAACAATAAGTTTTTTAATTGGTTTTCATTAAAAATTTTAGTTCCAAATTAATTTAAAAAAAATTATGCTACTAATATTTCTTACACTCATTTATTTAGATATAAAAAGCAGCGGGTGAAAAAAATTAAAAAATCGGGCAGTGGCGGGTAAATTTTGAAACGCTTCAAAGGGCATCAAACATGTTTTAGCCAGAACTTTTTGGTAAACAACTTTTCAAATAATCGATACTAACAAAGAAAATATCCAGTGTGAATAAGAACAAAAGTGATGAGGCATGATTTACAAAAGCGAGCTAGTTTACAGATAAGCCAAAATAACAAATGATTATAGAATTATCTTGGTCACTGACAAAAACTTCAAACCATCTCATTAACCATTGAGTAGTCGCGTGCAGACATGGAGGAATTGTCAATGATTTATCACGAACAGAAAGGAAAAAATATCCGAAACATAAAAGTTTTACGGATAACTAGTAGGGAAACTTTTATGTCCAATAAATCTAAATTATTAGTTGCTGTATTTTAAGAAAAATTTGCATATTCTTTATCTCGTAGTATGACGTAACATAAAACTTTTATCGAAAGTTTTTGATGTCGTCAACTAAACGCCTACTGCTTGTTTTGTTTCAATAAAACCGTCAAGAATTATTTTTCTAAAGAAAGATAATTGAAATGTAATATATCTAGAGAGGAAAATGAGTACATAGGATAGATAAGGGGTTCTTAAAAATTACTGTCCCCAACCCCAAGTGAAGTCACGTACATTAAATTTGAGATCACCCAAAAACAGATAACAAATGCTCTTATAAGTTTCTTTAAAGCACAAATTAACCAGAAAGTCATCCTTATTTATAACATTGCACTAAAATAAAAAAGTAAACATATTTAACTAAATGTCTTTTCGCTTCTTATAAATTAAAGATTCGTTATCCTTTTTCAATCTTTTTTATATACGCATTTGGTGTTGCGAAAAAAATGTCCTTTCATAAATGGAATCGCACGTAAAAAAATGCCTGAGCTAAATTTTCGTAGAAAAATAGATTCAAATCTCAACAAAGAAAATTGATCGACTGTTACGAGAAATGTTACATATCACGGAAAACTAATTTCAAAATCAGTCAATTTGGATACAAATATAATTACACTAAAAGCTGAATTATCTGACACTGAGTAGAATAATAAGGAAGTTTACAAGAGTCCGTCTAGAACAGGGGTTCCCAACATTTTTTCGCTTCGCTTTATTTTCGCGTACCTCCTTCAACCACCCGCCTGTACAATGAAGTTTTTATCAATGTTAAGGGCCTAGGTGAGCTTCAGAGTCAAATGACTGCAATTTATAACATTTTTAGAACTAACTTTTGATTTTACGTTTGATTCCATTTTTACAATAGTATTAGTTTAACGTCAAAACAGATGGAATCAGTATTGTAATAATTTCGCACTAACTCATAAGGATAGCTAAAAATTACACTTCCTTTTGTTCTTATTCTGAGGGTAGGTTTAGGACTTGTGCAACTTTTACTTTTTACAAGAACTTGGGGAAACAAAATTCTGTGACATTTCAAATCCCTTATGTTTTCTTGTGTCCGCCAATACCGACTTTGAGTTCGCGTACCCCCAATGGTTCTTCACGCACCCCGAGGGGTACGCGTACCACAGGTTGAAAACCTCTGGTCTAGAACGACGAAAAGTATACGTTGATGCGCATTGTAGCAAAACAGATACTGAAATCTACGAATCATATTCGGACACAAGCCAAGTTTATTTTGTTATTAATTTCTGAGTACTACCCGTTGATGAGAACTAAAAGGGTGAAGACTACAGCAAAATCGCTTCCTTCAAATTAAATGAGATTCTTTAAACAGGAATAAGTCCTTTAACTCTTTGAACTCCGAAAAATAATAAGATGCATAATTATACAAGTGTGAGTGTAAGGGTTGATTTAGCGCTTTAGAAAGCTGAAAACTATTGTTACTAATTTGTTAGAATTCCTAAAAATTAATCTGTGTTTTTGCTATTATATGGTTTTTATAATAAGCGCTATCCAACAAGAATCTGAAAAGATTCATCATTTAGAATGTCGAGCCCGACTCTACATAAGAGTGCAAAGGGTTAATGTCGCAAAATGTTACTTTTTTGTTGCTTTTTCTACATGTAATAACATCCCTATCCACAGCAACGATTTCCAATAGGGCAAACAATCAAAATAGAAACTTTCGGCAGAAAAAAATATGATCATAAGCATATACCAAATAAACACCATAAATAGCACTCCAATAATTTCAATTAAAAGATTAGACAGAAGAAGGCAATTCAACAAACGCTATTTCGCTTACGTGGAGCTTGGTCTTTGAAAATGAATTGCTACCAACAATGCTGAAGTTTTCCACCACATCAAGAATTGCCATTTATTGAAGTTACTTTATTTAAATAAGTTATTATCTTTACATCATAGAATGAACAGATTACCAATTCCGAAAAGGGAAACTAATACTTCATCCTATCAAGTAGATCTCGAGCAATTTCACCTGCCTTCTTCAATGTCCTTAGAATCAGAAATCTTCACAATGGTCTTTTTCTTGGTATTACGCAAATTGAAGAGGATTACTATGCTTGATAAAGCAAGAAAAGATGTCAGAGTTTCAACCAAGGCGAATTAACATTATTTTCCAAATAAATACACTTATTGTGTCTCAAGTACGACTGAGAAATGCAAGAACCCAAGTAAGCCCAATATAGTAAATGATATAATAGAAAGATTAGGCATTGTTCCAGGGACATTTTCATTGAAGCATTTATTTAATTTATCCGAAAGTTTCGGACCAAATAAAGCTTAGGATTTGACAAATAAGATTTTCCTAACACAATAAAACACAGGCAATAAAGAAGAATGATGCATACGATTATCCTTTTCCTCTTTAAGACATCAAAGACACGGAACAACGTATTTGGAAAGTCCTATGATGTAATAACGCCGTAATATCACAATGAACAAAACGAAGTGAATAAATGAATGAAAAAAGTATAGGTGGAAGCGTCTTTTTGTGTTTTCTGAAACTGCAAGGAATATGATAAACATGGCCTAATCAAAATAGCAATAACTATCATTCATGCTAAAGGAATTTTATTATAAAGCAATGTTTACTGATGTAAAATCTGTTAAATAACACTAAAACGAATAAATAGTGTGCACGCTATAGAAATTCAAATTAATGAATAGATTTTTCAAATTTAGCTCAGAAATGCTCTGAAGGATAAGGAAAGTTTTAGAAAAGGTTTCGTGACAATTAATTAAATGATAATTTTTTAAAAAAAAACGGATACAATTATCCGACGCTACCTTCTCTCAGTGCGTTTATTTGCATGCACGTTGGCATTCCGTAGAGTACCATTATTAAATATATTTCTATTTCCTCGCACATCCATCACGTTTACACAACGTAGCTATGAACAGATAAATTAATGCCATAATTGTAGTCTTTGTTATATTATAAGTATTTTTTATATTATCGTTTGATGCCAAATGATATTCTCATTTTAATCAATATAAATAGAAGTGAAATTCATAAATAGATAGTACCTAACAGAAATCCACACTACTTAATCTTTCTAAAATTTTGCTCATATAAAGAAGGTTTTAGTGAAGGTTTCTGGACAGTTAATCGAATACTCATATTTTCTATTAATTAAAAACTATATTTCCATACGTGGAAAGGATTATTTTATCTTTAGTGTTGCCATTTCTATTAAAAAATATAGCATTATAGATATTTTAAATATTTATTAGACTTCGTGTTGTCACTCGTGCTATTTAATTAGATTTTGTATCATTTTTTACAAATTATTAATAACTTATAGAAACAAATTTGGTTTCGACAGTTTTTAACAATCGTTTGGTACAAATGATATTCTCATTTTAATTAAAAATAAAATTATAAACGCTAAGAAGATTTTGTATATTATAATATTTTATATAAATGCATTTTAACACTAAAATATTATATCCATGTCTATTTTGTAAATATATATAAGTATAATATATTTTGTAAATATGCCGGGTATATCAGAAAGCATAAAATAAAAACAGAGTAATTGCTGCACTGCTTTCTTTACACATACAATATAGTTTTTATCCAACCTGTTGTAAGAATCTTGCAATCGGTAGTTAAGCTACGAATGTGAATCCTTGCCAAGGATGCCCAGTCTAACGAACCCGAACAGGCTCTAAACTACTGCTTATTTCTGAAAGCGGTTTATATAAGCTCTGGCTACGCCACTATCCTGAATAGCATATAACAGCATGGGCCTTGGTACTGCGTTACCGAAAATAACTTCCGAGAATAAATATTTTACGAGAAAAATTTAAACTATGGCTGAAAAACCATTGTAACTTTATATCAAGTTAGAGTCTAACAAGGGTGCCTTATTGAAACTCTTGGAAATGGCACTGAAACGGTTTATATAAGCTCTGGCAATGTCAATATTCTTAGATATAAATACGAATTACGGGAAGTTTTAATTGTGAAAGAGTTAAAAATACAAAAATAATAACAAACAACGATAAGGAGTAAGATTCCGGTGGATGACGTCATCAAAGGCCATTCATCCATGCAGATTCAAAACCAGAATAGGTTTTCTGTAGAGGAAAAAGACTGTAAGGTCTGAATTTAATATGAAATTTCCTCAAGGCCTGAACATACCCCGGAATATATTGGAAAGAAAAACAATTATACGCAAAGAAGAAATTAAAAACAGACTTTGTAAACAAAGTATGAAAAGAAGGGCTTAAAATCTTGCCTCTTACTAAAGCTGTGGAGTGGAAGAAAAGAAAGAACGCCGTTACAAAACTTAAGTTAGTAAACAGGTGTGCGCACTTATCTCCATCTAGTGAGGGATACACTAACTAAAAACTTGATAATTTTTTTGTAGATTTTTCATAAAAATTTTTTGTGGTTTTTACTTTGTTTTTTAGAATTTTAATTTTTTTCATCAATATCAATCAATATTCTTAGGAACACCTAAAATTGTAGCCATGATACTGTGGTACCAAAAGTAACTTTTTTCAAGAAAAACCAAAACAGAAAAAAGATATTGCTGAAAACGTATGGTGACATTATATCCAGCAAGTGAATCAAAACCGTAGAAAGTTCAAGTAAAAATTAAATACCAAGATCTCTGAAAAAATTTTTTAATACAAATTTCAGTTTTAAAGAACAGCGAGATTAAAACTGAAGTTTGGATTTTGATAATTTTAGGTTCTTATTCTTTAATACAAAATTCTAGAAACTTCTACCATAACATAAAAATCTTGCAACACTCACCTTTGAATCGCATAAACTAAATTTAAATTAAATCGACTATTCCTATTGAGAGTTGAAAGAGATGTTAGGATAATTGTGGATAAATTTTATAATCCTTATTTAAGGGAATGCCAACATAGAAACACTTCCATGCATTAACCCTTAAATGCCCAGTGTTGCCTACAAAATTTTGTCTTCTAAAATCTTGAGAATAAGACTAAAGCTCTAATACCTGTTGTTGACAATAGGATACATACTGAAATTTTTATTAAATCAATTTACAACATATAGACAGCAGCCTGAGTGCTGATAAAAAAAAATTAAACTGATGTTTTTCACTTGAGGTTGCCTGTTTTTAGCTTTGTTCGTACGCTTGAGAATACCATATTTTATTCTACAATGTTGAAGAAAATTCCTTATCCGTATTATTAATTAAAATCCATCTGTGTTTAATATTATAGAATTTTATCAATGAAATTTTTTCATGAAATAAAGCCCAATGTTGTCAGTTGGTAACAAACTGTTTTTTAACCGTATACCATACTTAAAACAAAACAGGATTTTTAAAAGTATTTTCCCCATGTTTTATTCAAGAAATGAAAGTCAAAAACCATTTTAAAATCAATTTAAAAATTCGGGCTTTTACGGGTTAAAAGCATTTCACAAGTACAACATTCACTAAAGAAAGTTTTTATAACCTTACTCGTTTATCATATTCACTTTTCTCGATGCTATCTCCACATCGATTTGTTTCGTCCCGGCTTTATTTATCCATCATCAATAGATTAGCATGAATTCCAAACCAGAGAGGCAAACAAGCTTGACTGTCGCACATCACGTTGGTCCACGCCTAATGAATCCTTAATTGAGATAACATGCAATTTAAATGCTTTGGAACATGATGTACGCGAAGTCGGGATGGAATTTGCATGTTACATCAACAGCATGGAACCAATCCAAATAAATACATACGCCATTAGCACTACCTTTGATATTAATAAATCTGATTCACTTTGGGACGAATCCCGCAGCTATCAGTAGCATTATATAACTTTTTTCATTTTGCTTTGCAGCTAAAACTGCATAGAATTAAAGCACAGATGTAACAAAATAAATAAATAAAACATAGATAACATTTTTTATGTAATAGCATAATTTTCTTAAAATCTACTTAATCCATGCTTTTCAGATATAACTCTGGAAGAATATTTAATGGAAATAAGAATGCCGTAAAGAGAACTTTTTGGGCAGTGATTTTTCTCATGAAGTGTTGCTAGATTATGAGAGCTTATAATGACAGATGGTGTTTCTGCGACTTTAACTCCTTGCATTACGCTTTTATTGCTTATTTACGGATCCTACTATGATTTGGATTGAGGCAACTTTTCATTGGCTCTCAGCGTCATGTGACTTCGCTTGCTTCTGAATGATGTCATAGGTGCGCGCTTACTTTGGATTTCTATTTTTGCCTTGGCTATTGTATCATGGAAAAACCAAAATTATCTTTATCTTGAATTCATCATTTCCTTTAGAAATATCGAAATAATCGTAATTAAAAGATAATTTTAGTTTTTCTATGATACAATAGCTAAGACAAAAATCGACAATAGCCAAGGCAAAAATAGAAATCCAAACTAAACGCGCACCTATGACATCATTCAGAAGCAAGCGAAGTCACGTGACGCTGTTAGCCAATGAAAAGCGACCTCAACCCAAACCATAGTAGGATCCGTAAATATACGCTTTGCTTTTATTTAACCTCCTAATTATATGCCATCACCTATTTGATATATTTTTTATTATTTCAATCTATTTAAGATGGCAAAGGATACTTGAGACATTTAAGCGTGACAAGGTTATTTTTATATTTAAAATTAATTGTTACGTTGACTTAATAGCGTACGGGCACAAAAGAGCCGAATGTATGACATGCGAAGCCGAGCAAGAAAGGTTTATTACTATTAATGCAACCTTAACCCTTTATTTACCGAATTAATTTACCAGTAACTTTTCAATTTTATTTTGGCATTACTAGATACGTTTTAATGCAGAATAACTCCAGAAAAGACGAAAAATCTTTTTAATTAAATAAAATAATTTATTTAACTTGATTAATAATTAAATAATTTTTGTCTTCACCTGCCATCTACTGCTAGCTATCGTAACTACATTCCTCGTGTTCATGTGAATACTGTCAGAAAAAACGGTAAAATTACGAAGTTATAAGAGTAACTAAAATAATAATTTAAGTACTGTCGGGAAATAAAGGGTTAAAAACCATTAAAAACAGTTGGGTCAAATGAATTTTAAAAATACAAAACAGTTGCTTATCTTGAAATGCAAATTATTTCTGCAAGTTTATCAGGCATATACTCAGTTTCATAGTAAATTCTTCTTAACAGATGGACAATTCTCAAAAATCACGCACTACAATGTGCTCTTTATACTTAGGTCAAACCAATAAAAGGTTGAAAGATTTTCCACAATTTCTCCAATTGTTTAATTGACTAATTAGTCGGATTTCTTTGAAGCTACACGAGATAAATCGACTTCATAGGGAACCAATGAAACTGTGACAGTTATCGACATAATGGAGTATTTAATTTAATTTGAAACAGACAATTTTCGTCGGGAACAGGAGATACCCCCCCCCCCCAATAATATCTAAAAAAACGTTAGAAAACGTAGACTAAAGGGCCACTATTATATTAAAAAAAAAAGGATCTAATTACCATAAGTAAGGAAAATAAGATTGAGCATTATTGGACTGGAAATGCAAAGTTTTTTCTCTTTGCACAAATAAACAAAGGTAAGAAGGGGGGGGGGGGGGTTAAGTGTTATGCTTCTAATTAAAAGAAATTTAGATATCGGTTTTGAATATTCCCAAATTAATTTTAAAGATTTGCTTAATAAACTGCTACATCAAGGGAAAGTATTATGAAAATGGAAAAATACAGAAAGAAAAGGGGGGAAAAGAAGTGATCAAAATCAAAATAAATCCAAAACCTATTTATACAACAATAATGCTGGGATAAAGCATCCAAACGAACAAAAAATTAGTGGTGAAAAAAACCGCATTTGACTGAACTATCAAATAATTGAATAGGTTTTTGTATTCAAAAAACGAAGTCATTAAAGTTTTTTCATACAGAAAATCTGCAGATATTTCATACATAAAAAGAAACCCACTCAAAAAATAAACGCAATCAATTCAGGGCATTCGGACTTTTCAAGAAGCAGTATACGCTATAAACAAATTCCGCCAAGGGTTCTTTTCATAGCCCAATCATTAGCTTCAAAACAGTCACAGACAAAGAATGTTGAGAGGAAAAAAAAGCAACTTTCCGACATAAAGGATAAGATTTGTTTCGTCATTTCTCTTAGATTCGCATTTATTTCTCGATACGCATACCGAGACAAAGATAAATTTAACTTTCGTTTCGATCAATGCATCTTTGGCGCATTCGTTACTTTCGGTAGATGTGAAACAACCGCTCACACAATCTCACAGCCGCATCAGTCAAATATCACCCGAATTGTGGCAATCATTTTGCAAACGGGCCACAAGGAGCTGAAAAAGTAATTATTCTGCTTCATATTCAAAGCGATAACAGGGCAGATAACGCAAAAATCCATTTACTTCAAGTCCAATAATAGACTGTGGCGGAAATAAAAACACGCAGTTTTGATTGGAGTTTTGCCAGAATCAACTAAAAAGATAAAAGCATCTCCCGAAATATACGATTTGAAGAATAATCAGGGAAACGATTAGGACAAAATTGGATTTAGCCTTTCATACACATTAAAAATACCAGCAGAAAACAGATACAGGAACTGTGTTATGGACCCATTTTATTCGAACGAACACAAACTGAACACTAAGTGCATCTCGACAGCAGTAAACGTTAAAGCCACGTTTCGAATAAAAACCGATATTAACCATTTTCATAAAATGCAAGATTTTAAGCACGTTAGAACTATAAGGTTAAAAAAAAATGAATGGAAGAATAAATTGTCTTTGAGAAAACCCATCTAAGAGATCGTCGGAGAAAAACTTTCCACTGAGAGATTTAATAATGATCTCTTAGGTTGTTAAAATATGTGAATTATGAGTTTTTTCCCTTTGCTGTTCTTTAAGTTAATTTAATGTCTTGTCACGCAAGAAGTCAAACATCCTTCTTCCGAGATAAAAAAAAAATGTGTTTAACCTTTCATGACGGCTAATGTTTAGTTTTGAATTCATTTGCAGTTTTGTTATGAAATGCACAAAAAGCTACTGAATAAAATTTTTATGCAAGAATTGTAATTATCTTCTTTTTTACTGTTGACGAAAAATCTGAACAGTACGGAAAACCGTGTCACCAAATAGAACCTTTTTTCCATTTGATTTTGTTAACTGTTACTCATCTAACTTAGCCAACATACAGTTAGATCTAAACCATGCCTAATTTCTTATGGTATACAGTAAGCAGGACAATTTGTTTTAGATATGTGATTATGGGCCAAGAGACTTAAGATTAAAAAGATAAGTCTTCACAGATCAATCTTCAAACGAAACTGAATCATTTTTTGTAAGAGAAGAAGGAAAAACCCGTTTAAGTGCACTTTCGGTCAACCAACTTCTTAACACTAAATGTACCAGGACCGGTTGTAAACTTTTGATTAGAAAATTCGCATAAAATGTTATCGCTTTTTCACACTTGACTTCATGACTTTTCCTATTAAATATATACAATTAATTTTTCATAATTATTTTTTTATTTTTCTTTGTTAATTCTGATAGACAAGTGTAGCCTACCGTTATTTACCAAGCCAGGTCATTTGTCAGGAAGCAAAATCTATTGCATTGTAAGGTTATTGGATTGCACATACAGAGCACATTTCGCATATCGTATCAATTTGATGCACATTTCTGCATAGACTGTTGCCTGGTAAGTTCAATTAAAAAAAAACTTTTTCATTCGCTGTACCGATCTATTTTGTCTTCGTCAACATCGGCAAAAACACACGTAACGATTTTTGTCTGCTTTTGAAGACGATAACTATAGAAATTCCACAAAATTATTTTTTGTTGAATTATTACCTAAATTTACTTCGTTGAATATTCCCTAACTAAAGACAATATTTTCAATATTTAATCAGGAAAAATAAAGTTTTATTTTATTTTTTCTAAAAATAAAATAAAAGTCACGAGCTGAAATATGGCAGCATATTTCAGCTCTTGACTTTTTCTTGTTTATTCCTCAATCCAACGGATCCGAGCCATTCTTTTTTTCACTGGACTCAGCAGAGATTAATACCAGAAAACATCTGGTTTCTGTGCAGTTGTTACACAAAATAACGCAAGAAGAGAATCAAATCCCATCCCGCTGTTTTCGCCTCAAATTACCGTACAACTTCGATTAACCGTTATCGTCTGAACCGGGGCTGTAACGGATAACCGAAGAGACGGATAACAGAAATCTTTTAATACATATGCACAGAAATGTGATTTCAATGCTTTCTTGGAAGGAAAATGAAAATAAAATCCTTTAAAAGTGAATAATATATAAATGTTGTATTTGATTTTACAAAAAGATCAATACAAACTTCAATACAAGAGTAGAAATTAGCAGAAATGTACATTACACGCAATTTAGACGATGACAGATAACAGAAGCTGACGGTTAAACGAGTGACGGTTAATTGAAGTTAAACTGTATATGGAAATTAAATAACCCAAATTCTGAAATATAACAAACCAAAATTTCATTACGAGAGCGAATATTGGGGTAAAACACCCATTATCACCCTATTTTATTCATGCGAAAACCAGCAGCGATTCAAGGCCGCGGTGGTCTAGTGGTAAGGTCTCGGCTTTGGGTCCGGAGGGTTCGAACCCGATTCCACTGAAGATCCGCCGTGTATGGGGCCTGTTGCACGTTAAATCATACGTAGTGGCCAAACGTCCTCCCGTTGGTGGGGCGTGGAAGTTTGGAAAGGGGTGCCAGCTCAGGTGTCGTCCTCGTCATCTGATCGCGGTTCAAAATTACGAGGTCCGTTCCTCGTGTTGCTTCAAAACGGGACGTTAATATAACTAAACTAAGCTAAACTAAACTAAACCAGCAGCGATTCAGAGTATGGAATCGAGTTTAATATTAAAAACTATATAAATTCGAGTTATTTACGAATTCTGAAATACTATGAATGTTTATTGTAGTTTGGATACCAAAATAAAAGAAAGCAGCGCCATTACACATGTCATACACCCAAAAATCTAATTCTTCTAAATAAATGACAGGAGATTTAACAACGTCAAAACAAATGAGTTGAAAAAAGTCCCATGCAGTCGCATAGCTCATTTAGAAAACGTATAAACAACAAAAAACTCATTACAAGTTGTCATCGAGTAGTTCCGTGAAATAAATGATAAACATAAAAAACTCCTCAAAATGCTTTCCGAACTATTAAATTAACGAAATTAGGGAGCAAGAGACCATTCCAGATATTTCTGCAAAATTCCCAAGGGTCATAAAGAATGACAGAGGCAGGATCATGCTATAAGTTATTCAATATCGCCATACATTTATTAGACACTTACTTCCTTCTCAAACACATGATAACCAATAAAAACAAATATATATAAGATATATAGAAAGAAATAGAAATGTACTGCAACCCGAGGTTAAGTAGATACTTATGACTCAATATAAGCTAGAAAAATTATCAAGGGAAGGATGTTTTCCTTGGTACAACCCAGAGAATCGCAAGGATTGAGAAAGAGTGATTACTAATAGGATGGGTTTTATTCTGGATGAATTAAAGAAAAATAAAGCCAATTTTATATCCATATGGGGATAATGGTTATACTTAAAAACATTAGGGGAACACTACTGCTACCTAAAGACAAAAGAAAATTATGTTTCTCTAAATAAGCTGAGAGTGATTTAAAGTTCTCATCTTCAGATAGGTGGAAGATTTTAAAATCAAAGGGGCGAATTTTTTATTGACAGTTTTCAATTTTTTTTATACTTTTAACGTTATTTAGGATAAGAATAACTAATTTTGATTATTTTTGTTAATGTTATAAAGATATGGGGATAAACATTTGATTTCCATTTTTAAAAAAATTACCACTCCACTGAATTTTATTCCCAAGCTAATTGTTAAAATGCGATCGATCCCGTCCATCATAAACTTGTTAATTTCTAAAAATGGCCCCGATCACTATATTTTCCTAGATTTGCCCCAATGATTTCAAGTTTTCTACAATACTTTGTCGACAGGTAAACGTATTTTATATAGTAGTCTCAAACTTTCATACCAAGCCAGCATAAGGAAGTGTGAGACTTTACAGATTCAATGGTCATTAATCCTATGTACACGTGAGTGGGCCTTCGATAGAACAGGAGGTTGAATTATGTATATTTTTTGTTGCTTATACATGCAATATATTGTGTACTTCCTATTTTACATATAAAGTACCTTTGATAAATATATTCAATTTTTGATGTTAATAGATTTTGTACCATCAAAATCTGTTACTTATTATTCTGAGCAATGGCGGCGATTGGGAGAAAAAAGTGAGGGGCAAAAAATCTACTGACATCTAAAAGTACCCGGGAGTATAGGGAGCAACAAAATGTAAACAAAAAACAAAATTTTAAGACACAAAAAATTAAATATTTTGTTACAAAATTAGCTAGATTTCCAGGACACTATTGCTTTTTTATGATTCCTAGTTTTAGACAGCTAAAAAAAAGAAATAAAAATTTAAGTTTTTCCCGGAAAAAGTGGGGGGGGGCGACTGTCCCCCCTCACTCGCCGCCACTGATTCCGAGACCAACTAAATCTCTAGGGAACATGCTTGTAATTTTCTAGTTACTGAGAAAACCTTTTATTCACTAAGGGACTAAAATTAATAGAGACAATTCCCCAAGATCCATCTTTAACCTAGAGCACGTTGGAATTGCTTCAGAAACATTTAAATGCCAACCTTCCATTGCAATTCATTTCTATTCAAGGAAATCATTATTTTATATTTCACGGGCACCTACCCATTAAAGAACAGCAAAACATTATTAAGAGCACAAGAATTATCTGCAGCGAAGAAGTTATTCGCAAGAGCTCCAATTTGGCAGGCAGGCACTCGCTTCAAAATAATAGCTTCCAGCTTAATAAGCCCAAATCCCCTTTTAATGTTGACGAGCACTCTTCCTGAATATGAACTCTAATTTTCAATTAGAGGTGATACGCCACGAGGCCTGAAGAGAGCAAGGCGAGAGAGAACACAGAACTCAGTTATTCGCAACACTTGAAGAGATTGGAGCTGAATACCAAAACAAAGTTTAATACGGCAAGCGCAAACAACCGTGGCATTATGTGGAATTAATTATGAAACAATTCAATCGCACCAGGGACCGCACACTCTTTATCCAGAAGTCAGCTATTATATACTTCGAAGGCTGCAGAATAGCACTGACAATGGTGGAAAAGGAAGGCTCTGAACTGAACGTCGGACAAGTTGATTTCGCTGCATTACTTACAACTTGCAAATAGGAGCAAAAATACATGGCTCCACATTAATTCAGAGCGCTTGAATCTAATAAGGCGAGGAGGTACTTTGCAGGTTTTGACAATACTTTATTGTAATGTGGCCCGGCCAAGGTCGTTAAGTAGTTATAGTAAGCAGTATATGAATTATTAGCATTAAGCAGAGTAGGAATTTAATAGGATTTAAGAGATATGACTGAATGAAGCAGTCGCAAAATTTACAGTTAAACTTTTTGATTAACAGGTATACTCATTATTCGTCGACGACTGTTTAAAGCAATGATGCAGTAATGGGACTCTCAAAGTAAGGCTTGTTTGAAATTTAAACCAACTGGAATTTATATTCTGTACAATCAAATTGAGGTAAATTTTAAAACCCCACAAACTCTTTCCAATGAACGAACGCAAAAACACTTAACCAAGAAATCATATTTCAAATCTTGTAAGACCAAAAAGCATATTATAATTTTTTTAAAAAAAATCTAGCCGATTCAAAACCTGGCGAATCAAGTCACCGAGGCAGGAAGTGTTGTAATCGGGTTGGAAAAGTACTGGGTTCGAATCTTGTGCTTTTAACTCTTTCAATTACAGTGCATTTAGCTAAAAACAGACCTTACAAGCAAAAGCTACTATGCACTTGTACGGTAAAGATGGCATAAAAATATACCATCAAGAATATGGCGCTAACACAGCGGTGGTATAAAAATAGACACCAGTCTTAGCGTCATTTGGATATGTGGCAGCCCGAATGTGCGCAGAGGCTTTCCTCTGTCTGTGATACGAATTTGGGTCCACCTGGAAGTTACCTTCCCTCCAAAAAATAGTAGGTCTAATGATGGCCAGCTATTTAGTACTCTGACAATATTCGATTCTGCCTAAGCACAGGAAACTATTTAAGAGTTGCGAGGTATAGCATTAAAAGATAAAGCAACCAACACAAAATCGTTTTCTAAACATTCAACGAAGCACAAATTCTGGATCTAAGAATTAAAAGAACAAATGCAAAAGGTGACTAAAAAAAGAATTCCTTGCATCATTTTTCAAACGGAAAATTGTATTCAAATAACTAAAAAGAAATTGCATGATTTCAGCATTCAATCAAATGGATAGCTAACAACTTCGATTACCATTTATTTAAGTACAAAGAAAAGCATCCTACGAAATCAATATGTAAATAAACCGTGAATAACACAAATGCAGGGTGAGCAAGTTGCCTTGGAGAACAATTTGTTTGGATCAAGTTCTCTTTTGGTTCACCACAGTCAAAATTAGCCCATCAAGAGCGGAGTACACAAATAGGTGTAACTAAGACTTCTGTTATCAACTGGAAACGCTAATTGGCGTACTAAGTAAACTAATCCACCAATAAGTCACTGCTTACAGTAAGAGCATCCGGTCGATAAAGAGCTAGGAACAATTATGTAGTATACTTACCCAACTAAAGAAGGATTAGGTAGAAGAAAATATTTCCCGAGAGTAAAATGATAAGAAACAACACAGAAAGTTACGTTTTCGGAGCCTGAGTCAAGGCCAAACTTTGCTATCAAAGCAACGTCGCATTTTTTAAGAGCAGAAGAGCTTATTTTGAATTCTAGTGACTGGCAAACGCCTTGAACTGAATACGCGTACACTGTATTGAAAAATGAGTGAAATTTATTATTTGTTTAAATTAAAAACTAAAACTATCATAAAGTTGAAAACTTAAGGACAGTTTTCTAAAAGTGTTATTACTTTGTTTATTAGGGTAATTTTCATTCTATAAGCCACTTTGTCAATTGAAACCACTCAGAAATTAATTTCAAAGTTGTGTTAATTTGTTTTATTCTATAGACTTGTAAAGAAACGAAGTTTTTGGTAAAAACAAAAAACTTTTTAAAATTAAGAAGTATCATTCGCAAGATTTCAGATGAATTTTTAATCAAGAATCGGAATGATCCATTTCAGAATATTTTATTAAGCAAATTTAAGTTCTAGTTGAAAAAGTGGCGGTGTTTAAGGGTATAAAGCAAAATTTTAGAAAGTACTTAATTTTAAATGAAA
Source organism: Araneus ventricosus (assembly GCA_013235015.1). Classification (NCBI taxonomy): domain Eukaryota; kingdom Metazoa; phylum Arthropoda; class Arachnida; order Araneae; family Araneidae; genus Araneus; species Araneus ventricosus. The sequence goes on along the minus strand of BGPR01000117.1, from coordinate 1,136,430 downwards.
TCATTTTCGGAAACCAAAACGTGGCTTTAAATTGGAATGTTCCCGTAACAATTGTCACAGATCTGTGAATAACAGAAACTGTCTATATGGAACTTCTTAAACTACGAGTCTCAACCCGAAATTGGGATCCGAAAAGTTTGACAACATTACTTTTTTGTTGTTTCTTAAAATTTAATTATAGTTAACATATTTCATAAAAAATTATCAATGATAATAATTTTTTCCATTTACAATTAAATAAGAGTTTTATTTGAGAGTCTGCTGTGTAAATATATATTTTAGGCCGATAAAACATTTTTTAAAGCTAAAAACAAGGTCGAAAAATTCGTTCATCGAAAAAGAGTCGCAAGAGGAAAATGGTTAAGAAATTCGGATTAATTAACAGACTAAGAATATCAAAGTAATAATAATTTATTTTTTAAAAAAAATTCATTGTAGGGCATTTTATTAACAAACACTGTGATTTCAAGATTTGAGATGTCTAACTGGAAATTGATGTCAAAACCATGCTTGTATTAAATATAAAATTAACTCATATCTAACATTAATCAAGCGTTTTCATTTTGCATGTTTCTGAATACAGGTTTTAAATAAATCATTTCTCCATGAGGTTTTATACCGGGCTTTGATCAGTTACAGAATTCAACATCTGTTTGGTCTTTGTTGGAAATTTTAGATAAACAGTGAAAAATTGTTGCATCACTCTGAAGATCTACGGAAAGTGCCATAAAAATCGCAGGTACTGAATTATCGAAAAGCCTCAAAAACATCCTCTACATCAAGGAAATAAAATATGTATTTGATATCTGAAGAAAACATGCACCGCACCATCTGCTGGAGTATATAACCATTCATTAAGGTCAGATCAAGACCAATAAAAACACAAGGGACTTTGGTGCAGTAATTTTTTCTGAATAACTAGCTAATTACACGTGTTCCCTGTTTACCTAATAGTTTCTTATGGGTTCATTTTACACAATGCAATTGCCTCACAAGAGAACTTCTGAAGAAAAATATTAAAAATAACCCAATGCTATCTTCCAAGTGCAGCATGAGAGCTTATACATTTGAATCCGTTCTTAGCAATATCGTAGGCTACTACACAACTCGCTCAGCCATCTAGGGCAAAGAAATAAATACGAATTAAGGGAAGTTTTAATTGTGGAAGAGGTAAAAATACAATAATATTAACATACAACGAATGAAAAAGAACGAGGAGGAATAAGAATCTGGTGGATGATGTCATCAGAGGCCTTCATCCATGCAGATTCAAAAATAGAATAGGTTTTCTGTCGAGGAAAAACTACATTAAGGTCTAAATTTTGAATTTTTCCATCTAGGGCAAGGGTGTCAAACTCGCGGCCCAGCTCTAATAATATGTAAACAAAAATTTTTACGAAAAAATTCGTAGCCTAACTTTTAAAATTCCTAATTATGCACAAATATTAATAAGTTGCAAATTGGTACACGAGTCATTTCTATGTTTGAAAGTAGTTATAAGTGTGAACAATTATTTTCGCTCATGAAAGGAAATAAGTCTTCTGTCAGATCTAGAATCAATTACATTTACTTTGGATCAGTTTTTAAAGTGATCACTGCTGGCAAGATATCCTTCGAAGCAGGAAAAAGATGCCAAGTGTCAGGAAGGAAACATTACCGTTGTTTAGCCAGCTAAAATGAATAAAAATTACATTTTAATTTCAATTTAGCTGGCTAAAACTAGGAATTATAAAAAAGCAGTAGTGCCCGATAAAGGTTGCTTATTTTGTAAATAACTTTTAATATTTTGTTGTCTACCCCCTACACTCCCGGGTACTTTTAGATGTTTATAAATGTTTGCCCCCCCCCCCCTACTTTTTTCAACCCAATCGCCGCCACTGCCCACAGACCTTGTTTATTTGGCCTGTGCAAGCATTTGAGTTTTACACCCTTGATCTAGGGGAACCCATAAGAAGGTAATTGAAGGGTTTACATATGCTTTTGGTAGTTCTACATTAAAGCAAAGGTCAAATGCGAGGGAAGTGGACCTACTTTGCTGGCTTGCAGACCAGACAAGCTTTGGCTTCTTTGATGTGCGACGAGGGATGATTTGAGAGTATTGGCAATGTCATTGACATTGGAGGGGAGGCTGCTCACCACATGGTCTATTTGGTTGGCAGCTATGGGGACGCAGTCCTCGGCGCCACCACTCTCAGAAGTGGGTGTCTGGGACGGGACAGGCGGAGTTGGGACGCTGCGGCTACTGCATGGGGACGCGCTGGCCGACGTAACAGGCGTGGAAGCGCTACCGTTCGTCTGCTGTTGGGCTTTTTGCTGTGCAGCTTGCCGAGTGGCCTCCTTCACCTCCTGGAACTTCTCGATGAACTGGAAAAGATAAAAACGCAATCAATTTCACTACACGATAATTTCATTCAATACGAAGAAAAGAAACAAATACAGCTATTTTATAATTTTCCATTAACCAAATTATAACATTAAAATTCAATATTTCATTAACACATTATTGACCGGAGACGTCATATGACGTCTTTTGATAATCGAACCTAATTGACTAAGTATTATACATTTTAATTGTCGTTATTGTTTGTTTTCGTTATATTCTCAATTGCTTACGAAATGGTGTATTCATGCACTTTTTACAACAATCCTAAAGGTAAATATATTGTTACAAACTGCAGTCCAACAAGCAGGACAAAAAAAAAAATAAATAAATAAAGCTGTTTATTCCACGAAGATTTCAGCAAGAAGAGCACTAACATAGCACAAATAACAAAATTAAGCAGCACTTTTATAAACTAATAACGGTATAACGATATGTGTATTCTTTCTTATTCACTTTTAGGAAAAATCGCCGGTAACACGCATCAGTTTCTACAAGGTCAACAATGTGTTAAGGTTAGACAAATGTTTTAATAAATGCTTCCAATTGGCTAGCTCTGCTAAATAATAAGACAGGAATAGTGTTAAACTTGGTAAACGACAGAGAAGAATAAGGCATTTTTAAGACCTGAAGGTATAGTCTTTAACAAAAACAGGAAAGCGATAAAAAAAGGTAAAACACTATTGTATTATAATGAATGGTACAAAGGTCGTAGTCCATCACAACACTTCGGAAAGAAGGGTACAAGAAGAAGACAATTATAGGCCCGCATGCAAACACATAATCACCACCGTTGTGAATAGCAGCAATAGAATCTACAATTTGGCTAATGTAAGTATCTCCAACTTCGCAGGTTGCTATCGAAATTCCAACTGGCTGGGAAGTTGAGATACATTTTTAAATCTGACGAAACAGGAGCTGCCCAGGAAAGGAGTGCACGGAAGGTTAGGAAGGCTGGAGGTAGGTTTCTCGAATTCTCTATATGATAATGCGTTTCTCGGAACTAGCCAGAAAACTATAAGAGATTGTTGGATTTTTAACGTCTTGAATTTAGCACTGAACAACGTAATTAATTTATAGTTTACCATCTTTAAATACTAGATGACTACTTAACTGCAGAATTTGCTTTCCATAAACAATTTTTGTAATTAAAAATAAATGCATAACCCTTAGCAGCGCCTTTCCATGGAAAAGGAACAACAAATATTTAAAAAGCAAATAATCTAATCAGAAATAAAATTAAACGCACGTAATAATATAACCAAACAAAATTTCGCATTATCAATTCGAAGCCATTTTTTCGGATGATATTCAGTGTGCTCGTCCGAAAATATTTCAATCAACAAACCATCTTACTATCAATTATCCGAATGACTTATAAGCTAGAAAGGTATAACTAAACTGAGTTACAGAGATGAAAAGAAGTGCTTGAGTTGGAAAGCAACAATGGTTAATTTAACAGCGCTCCGAGTTTTATTCATGTCACGTTTCACGCTGAAACTGAATAGCTTATTTAATCAATTTAAGGAAAAGAGAGAAATATTAGCATTTCAATTTAACTAATTAAAGTGACGAAACATAACCTTTCAAATAATTTTAAGCTACGCGTATAAAATATCCAGCTTTTAAAGCTTTATTTAGAAATTTTTGATCGATTTCATTAATTAACTCAGCCATATACAGTGAAAGAAAAGACAAAAATAAGCAGCGGACATGGGACATAGCTCACAACTTTACTCTGTCTAGAATGTACACAGAAATTTGTTTTCGTTAATAAAACTTCACGCTATTTTATCACACGGCTTATATCACGGGAGGGAACTACAATACAGCATAAATTAAAACCATACAAACCGACACAATCGTTTATAATTAAAGTGCAAACACAGAGACAAAGCTGCATAAAACTTTTTTTTAAGTTTTAGTTCTATTTCTTGGTGAATAGATGGCTAACAAAGCTTTGATTATTTTTGGCGTGATCAGTCCTTTTCCTTTTAAATAAAGAGCATTTAGTTGTGTTTGGGGAAATTTAATTTTTGGCAATAAATTACAAAACATTTTATTGTTCTTCTAATTGATGTATGACGTTACAATAATAAGTATCTACAGCTAAAAGCTTATCTTTAATTATGAAACAGCAACATTAAAATTTTTATTCTCATTTTGAAATGAATATGATAGCTTAAAAATGAATAAATAATAAAAAAAAACCTTTGTTTTCATATTACATATTCACTTTCATAAACAAATGAATCCGGCTTAATTTTCAAGACTCTCTTTACGTATAATTCATATATTAACGCAGTGTGTCGGGAAAAGATAAGTTTTCAATACAGATGACCTTTTATGAACGCGGATAACTAATTGAATCTAACTAATCCAATGTTGTTCTTTGCCAAGAAATTTCTTCCACTAAACCTTGAACAGTTATGACGAAGCAGATCATAAGTCAAAAATTCGGATATCGGAAACCCTGCTCAATTCATCAGTTTTTTTTTATTTATTTATTTACCTCTACATCTTTTACATTTCTGATGGGAAAAAAAAGTAAACACCTAACTTTTTAACTAACAAAAACTAAATTAAACGTCCAACTATTTTTATTTATCATTTTCCTTTCTTCAAAATGCCCTATTTTATAGTTTTTTTATTGTGTACAAATTTATTTTTCTTATTTCTCATTAATCAAGTTTCTGCCCAATATTCCGATATCGCATATATACTATTAACCTTTTGCAACTCTAAGTAGCCCTCATAAGTACAAATAATTTAACCCTTAAAAGCCTGATGTTTTAAAAGTTGATTTAAAAATGTGTGTTTTGACTATCAATTCTTGAATAAAACACGGGAAAAATACTTTTAGAAAATCCTATTTTGTTTTAAGTATGGTTTACGGTCAAAAAACAGTTTGTTACCAACTGACAAAACTGGGCTTAATTTCAGAAAAAAAAATTTTCTTGATAGAATTCCATAATATTAAACACAGATAAATTTTAATAACTAATAATACAGATAAAGAATTTCCTTCAACATTGAAGAATAGAATATGGTATTCTCAAGCGTGCAAACAAAGCAAAAAAGATGCATCCTCAACAGAAAAACACATTAATTAATTTTTATTTCTTTATCAGCACTCAGGCTGCCATCTATGTGTTGTAAATTGATTGAATAAAATTTTCAATATGTATCCTATTGGCCACAACAGGCACTAGAGCTTCGGTCTTATTCTCAAGATTTAAAAGACAAAATTGGGTACGTTGCTTAAAGGCAACACTGGACATTTAAGGGTTAAAGCATCATCTCCAAATACTCCATCTAGGCATATATTGAACAACACTAGTTAAGAACTCAATGGCTGCCCGGTCTGGTAAGGTAGCTTAAACCGCGACCTGGCGATTCGCGGGTAAGACTTAGAGTCAAACGTCCATCAGGTGGCGCGCTAAGAAATGAAGCAGAAATTTTGTAATTTAATAAAGTCTTACTTTTTGTGTGTCTTTTTTCAGTGACTTCCTAAGTCAACGTTAGTTTGTTGTCACTAATGACAATTAATCAAGCTGAAAAAAGTACGTAGAAAGCTGCCAGCAACCGTCAGTAATGTAATATTAGTTTCAACGCCTCTTAGGGCAACAAACAGATCTCTAAGAATTGCAACCTTTTTCGTTTTAAATATAGTTTCATTTGTATAGAATACCGATTCCATATGTTGAAGACTGAATTCTGTTTAAATATATATTTATTAGTTTTCATACCACTAGGATGATATTCGGGACGGGATTCTATTTCTATGGACATAATGATACACAACGCAGTTTTTTCCGTACCGTCAACTTGAATTGCTGCAAATTACAGTCGCACGACACAATAAAAATGAGCTTCGCAAAATGGAGCCAAAGAAAATCTGAAATGATTACGATTGAGCCTTCACATCTATACATTAACGCATCCAAGCAGTATTTTGAGTGTAAAGAATTAAGGATTTATAGAAATTGAAATATATGGGTCGAAAAATACGGATAGGGCAAATACTATTTAGTCCGAATCTCCAAAGTTGTATTATATTTGTCTCCTTAATTAAATAGCATAAATCTTTCAGCATAATTAACAGCCATTTTTTCATAGTCACCAGAACTGCATTGATTCTCAACTAAATGTACCGATGAATCATTTTGTAACAGGATGAATGTATCATCAACCGATTACATTGCGTTGTGAGAAAGTTTAAAAACTAAGGGAAAGTTTATCAAGGTATCAAATAAAGATCGATGAGAAAAAGAACACAAAGAGGTTTCAGTTAAAAGAAAAAAAGACGGCTTCTTTATCGTACTTAAGCGACCGTTTCAACAAAATTGAACAAATTTAAAAAAGAATCCGGAGAAGATCCGAATGAAACTGCAGCGGGACGTTTACGGAAATATATATATATAAAACCATGATCGATGCAATGTTCCGGTATTTGAAATCGATCCAAGTCTGGTCACTGTAGGAAGCATTTCGTTACATTTTATGTGACAATTTTCTAAAAAGGATCGAAAAGTCAAAATTGACCTTCAACTTTTACAGCCCAGTGGCTATTAAATATCGATTGGACAAAAACAAAATCTTTATAGGCTAACTCGCTTAATGGGGGTTTTGGCGATTGTTCCCGGCTATTCACAGTAGCATTTATATGCATTTACTTTCGAATAGGAATTCCTAAACTGCGGCTAGCGCCACCATATTGTGTCACACAGAATTCAAATATCAGAAGGACTGTGGCGACGCATTTAACCATCAGGATAGTTCATACCAGTAAGAAAAAAATTGGCGAAAAACCCCATTTTAGTTTAAAAAATTATTAAAATAAGTGTATTAAATAATGTTTTTTGTTATTTTTAATTAATTAATGCTTCATTTGTTTCTTTAGTTCATGAAAAATAATTTTTGGACGAAAGTGGGTTATTTTTTTGGGCGAGTTAATGTAGTTTTGTATATTTAATGTGACCCATTCATATACCCTCCCCCCCTTTTTACCCAAAATAACTTTAAAATAAAAATTAAAAACAGCTTTTAAAGATTATTTTAGTAAAAAGTAGATATTTTAATTATTTTCGACTTTTTAATCTTAGATAAACTGTTTTTAAAACTCACTACATTGTGGTGCGACTGGTGCGGTATTAAAATCTAATTAAATGGGTCAATCAATTGATAATTAAGTTCTGAAAATATTAAAACAGTGCATTGTCATGAAAAACACAAAGTGTACAAGATTTCATCGATAGAAACAAGTCAAGTTAAATAAAAGTGTTTAATGAGCACCTGCAAATTAGTAATATATGAAAGGATTTAAGATGAAAGTAACAACGTTCATATGTCATTATTTAATCTGGTTCTTTTTTCTGCCGAATTATTTTAATAAAGATAGCATTTAAATTGGAATGAAAACATTTTAAAATGAGGTTTATTTTATTTATTTCCTACATTTTAGCAAAAGTCCACATATCTGAAGTAATTTTTATTTCACCGTTTTAAACATGTTAAGTGCCAGAGAAACATTAAGTTTTTCTGAATGCGGAATTTATTCACGGAACCTGATATTTTAGGTACAAAACGATATTTAAGATATTCTGAAACTTTCCGTTTTCCCATTAATGTTTAAGAGAGCAGCTACGAAGTTTAAGCCTCTTTGTAAGACTGGAGGGGAGCAATGCTTTACAGCACGCCGTAAAGTGGCTACTAATTGAACGGAAATCCAAGCTTTTTCCCAGGCTACAATCAGGGATGAACATCCTTTCATCTCATCAAAGAATATGCAACAGGAATTTCCGCTTAAATAGAGAACATATCTAGTCTCCGTGAAAACTCGCACGTGAATTAATTTCCAGCAAATCGATTAAAATGGATGAATAATAGTAAACGTTTAACTAAAATTAAACATCTAACGATATTTAATAAATTAACATTACGTAGTAGTTTGTACAGAGAGTCAATGTAGACGGAACTCTATGCAATAATTCACATGATTTGCATCATTTTGGATTTAGTGTTTGAAAAATGTTTAAAGACTGGCTGCTTGATAATAATTAACTGGCGCATTGAACATGCCGTTGGGCATTAAAGCCGCCGAGTCTCCAAACAACTAGAGTGTGATTAGCTCCCAGGGATGTTAACTATCGTTTCTTGACAAAAATAAAGCAATACGCAAAGATACGTTTAGTTTAATTTAGTTAAGTTAGCTTAAAATCTAATTTTTAATTTAAAGATGGCTATTTGGGGATCGACTTCGCAAATCTGAACCATATTCAGATAAACAAGATGACACCTGAGTCGGTACCTTGTTACCGCTAATTTTATTTAGGTAATCTGCACATTGCCCGATGATCCGATCCGTTAAAGTGCGGAAAATAGTTTAATTTCTTACATGACTTTACCTTAACAAGACACTTGTTAAAGTGAACATCTTTGCACGAAGGACAATAAAGTTTTTGTGCGCTTAAATAAATACTCAGACAAGCAACTCAGTAATACTAGGTATGACAAATTGGAAAAACACGCTGCATTTTCATTCTATAAAGTTTTTCTTTTCCCATAAAGTAATTGCATATAATATTCAGTAGATTGCAAATAAAATACAGTAACAATTGTTGACACAGAATAATAGTTATTTTCTGATTAATCTGATGCAATAATCAGCAGAATGTATGTAAAGAATACAATACATCGTTGAAACATAATGTTATTTAATTAGCTTTCGATATCTAAATCACTCGAATGATTCGGAATACGTTAATGCGCACATAACCTACGTAAAGTGAGGGAAACTATTATTTTGTATACAATTCCGCACTTTAAGGGAACAAATAAGGCTATCTGCAGATAAACTAGGTAATGTGCAATCGAACTTAATACCGCCTCTCCACAAACTACTACACCACACTATCTGGAGGACATAAGACCCCAACGGATTTCACATGTATGAGGCTTGCGTAAATGGTGGATTTTCCATGGAATCGAATATCAAAATTGCGATCCCTGTTTTCGAAGGCCAAGCTTAGCTACAAGGACACCATGATTAAACAAAGATAGAAATATGCTAGTGTCCGGATAGGGTTTCAACCACATGAGGATAGCAGAAGTTCTGCAGAAGTATTTTTCAAAAATAGCTCTGCAAAACTTGATTTTGGACGAAGAAACGACAATAAGCATGAAACTGCGAGCTATCTAGACAAACACGAACATTCAATGCGATTCAAAATCTATTTATCAAATTCTTCTGGGCATATATAAGACGGGAATTCCAAACATAAGCACCCAGTACCTCTTGTCTAAGCACGCAATTCCAGGCACCTATCATTCAGAAGACATGATTTTTCGATAAATCAATAGAAGAACAGAATATACGCCATATTTCTTAGAAAATGGTATTCCGATGGAACGGTTCTCTGGAAGTACACATTACAGCCAAAAACCATCGATTTTGGTAAGCTTTAAAAGCATATTCTTCCCTTCCTCCTCGTGCCAGAAAAATTAGAGAAAATGACAAATTTCAAAAGATTCAGTCAATAAAAAGGAAAAAAAAGTTACCTATTATAATGATCAAAATACGTAATAAAATTTTTCTCAGTAACAAGGTAGTGCATTCATGTATTCGGTGTCCAACAACGTATTAATATTCAAAGAATGAATGTATCGTGAAATATCAGCTTACAGTAATAAATCATCACCTTTAAATACCTTTTCCATATGTAGCCTTTCTCAGAATTTATCATTTCTAAGCAAGAGATGCGATTTAATATTTTCTATATGTCTTTTTTCGTCAAAAATATGATGTTTTGGTAGGGTAATATCTTCCAAGAATCAAAGCAGCTGCTGTTTCACATACGGCGCATTAAACATTAAACAGCAAAAAGAAATGACAGCAGAAAATGAGATCGAATCGATATTTGTTATGCAGAAAAACATTTGAGACAATTTTCGCTCTCATTAATGAATCTAATAAAACTTTTTCTTTGCATTCGTTTTAAAATTGAAAGAAACATGGCATAAAATAATCTTAAAAATTCGTAGGATCAAAACAAATTTTACATACCAGACGATGTGTGAATATAAAGAAAAACTTATTTCTAAAATATCACTTCGATGGAGAGTAAAAAAATGAAAACTAGGAGAATTAATTTTGTCGGCACAATATTATTTTAATTATGCAATTAAAATTATAAGGACAATTTTACGACTTCATTTCACAGCCTACGCAGTTAAGCACCACAAATCGTACGAGAACGCAAGTTTGTTAGTGAAATTGTGCCTTTTGAAGTTCCTTCGAGTCACAAAATCGTACTACGAATTCCATTACTGAAGACAGCTCTTTTTTCCAAATTGAACTAACCAATTAATTCATTTTGATTTCTTGATGAATACCATACTTTCTCTTTGTATACTTCATATGCCAGAAAGAGCGAGTGAGTCATTTTTTTTGGCACAAGGGCCAGGATTGGCCAAGCTGCGCCAAGCAATGTATATAATACCTATGCTAGTATAGGAAAAATTTGAACTAAAACTATTAAAACCTATTAAGTACTCTAAAGCAGATTCTTACTGTAATTAAACAAAATAAATAAAACCAATGTTTGCAATGTAAGAAAGAAGATGCAAATAGGGAGGGTCTCCCAGTAGCTCACTCAAATTTGGGAGGGCTGTGCCGAACCATCTCAATCTGAGATGCGTATACTAGGTACATTCCGTTAAAATATATCGAGCAGTTATATTCATATTACCTCTGAATGTAAGTGCCTATGAGTAAAATAGGTGTGTCCGATTCGTATCGGATGCCAGAAAGTAAAAAGAGAGAAAAGTGTTTTAACAACGATGGAGTTTTCAAATGATGATAAACTGATATTACCGGTTAAAGCATAAAATAAAATTAACAGAATGGGCATGGAAATAAGAATGAAACATCATACTAAGATAAGAATACGGAACTTCTAAATATATTGATGTCGTAAGGTATCTGAAATATAAACGTAAAAAAATGAAATTTCCGAAAATTTATTAGCTATCAAAAAATTTACCAAAAAGTTTTATTTTACATGGGAGTTAAAAACTCATTTTAACTCCCATGTTCCTCCCAGTGCCGAATACTGCTAACATACTTGATTCAAACTGACGGAGAAGAGTTTCATATTTCAAGCAATTTCTGCAATTCTATCTGGGGACTTCAATTTTAAAAGAGCATGTACAGTTAATGGAGTGAGAATTTATTTTTCTCCTCTACGTTTTGAAATGCATTTCTTGGAGTTTAACAAGACGCAGGGACTTATATATATATATTTTTTATTTCCCATCTATATCTATATTCAAATTGAAGTGTATGATTTCTATTCTCCTCACATATTTACTTTTGGGAGCAACGTTGAGAGGCTGCTCTGATAAGAATACCACTTTAAAGTTCATGTGCATCAGCACTCGCAGCCAATCCCAGCATGCAAATTGGATCTTCCACCAGTTCGTATTTGCTTTTGCGGCTCTCGAGTTTATCAAAACTCCACGGGATTTAAACCACGGAGCAAAAGCAGATTTCCTGGGAATGCTGATTTGAGCGAAATAAACCATACATCTAAGAATTTTTACTAATAAAGTTGGAAGACTGTGCCATTAGGATGATATTTACACCATACTATACTAAATTGGGAGTTTCAGAGAGAATAAGGTAAGGGATTTGCTAAAAATGAAGGCAGACGGTGAATAAAGATGTAAATGAAAGAACTTTTTTGAATTCTCAAAAGTTTAAGCTCAAAACGCAATATTTCAGTTCGGCTTACTAGTTTTACGAATCGATTATTTTTTTACACAAAATGATTTAAAATCTTACCAGTCCTGATTTCGGGAACACGATTTTGAGAAGGAAATAAGTAAAATGATTCATTCCGAAGTTGAATTTACTTTAAAATAAACACATTTAGGCTATAATTCACTCAATCGTGACATATTGCAGTGATATGGAAATTTAGAAAGTGAGATGCTAGCTCAAATGTGGTCCACGTTTTCAAATTAAGGGTTAAAGTTACGTGTTCATTTTTATAGTAACGCATAATTTAAAAATGGGACATCAATTTAACAAATATGTTAACCATAGTGGTAGTTCTAATCCCACTTGCTCTAGGGAAGTGTGTCATTTTCTGTTGATAAAAGCGATCTGGAGCATCTAGGTAACAAATGAGGTAGAAGTGGATTTAGATATTATGGGGTAGGAAGCTTTCCTGGAGGACTTTCTGGGGAAACGGCCCACATTTGTGTTTCGCTTGGAGGAAAACTAAGAAAATCTCTAGCATTAATGAAATTCCATGTTCTTATGTTATTTTTCCAGCATCGTAAGGCCCAGGGGTTAGGAGCCTCCGAGCTTATGCATTCTGTTTAAAATGTAGAGCATCGGCAATATGAGAAAATTAGTCAACTAGTTTTTGAATAATGCTGGTTAAGTGCAGAGCCAAGGATAGAACCCATAACCTTCTTAATTCGATTCATGTTCATCAGCCATATCATGCATTAACTCATTAGGCCACTGGTGGGCAGTATTAATCTTATAATTATGATATACTAAAGTGAGGACTCATTAAATCTAAATAAAACAAAACACAAACTTCTGATCAATCCACATTTCAAAATACGAATTTTGATAGAGAATTAGTTTTAATAAACATTTGTAGAAAATTTTAAGTACTTTATAACAAACGTAACATCAATACATAAAAGCCACTCATCTAACTGCGTAACAAGAAAAATGCTAGATAACTTATTCCTTTAACCATTACTTAAATTATGCTTTTTATAACCAATACAATTTCCCTGAACTTTTTCCCCTCGCTCTGCAGCAGGAAATCATATCGAAAACCCTTCAGGGTTCCCATGTCCTTGAAATGCAGGCTCGATCAACACGAGATTTGAAAATCAATTCGTTGAAGCCTCCCGAGACTCGTGGCTTGATTTTATGTTACTTTGAAATGGAAAGAGGCAATTTTTGACTGGAAAATTGCTTTCTTGAAGTTTTGCCACAGAAGGTCTAATTTTTATGTTTTTTAATGTGACATCTAACAATCCAATAAAATAAAAATAATTCGTAAAGGAATTCTTTAAATTGAAGTTTTTAAATTTTGAAATGAGGACTACTTCTTTCAAAACTCGACATGGGTGCAGTTATAAATCATAGTTCATTAGGGTATTTTTTTAATAGCATGGCTGCTAATGGTATCATTCTTAGTAAAAATGTTTGTAGATGTAATGTTATATTAAACAATTCACTTTCATTAAATGGTCTAAGATTAAAAATAAGTCACTTGAAAAAAATGTATATCTATGAGGTATTTGGAATTTATTCTTTCTTAACGAAATTATTTTTAAATTAACCGAGTTCTTCCTTACTTAATTACTAAAAATGGCAAATGTCCTGCTTTTATAATGATCTTACAATTAGAGTTGTGACAGCAGACTCGAGAATATAGACTTTCGTAAAATAAAAATAATTTATTTCAGGCTATTTACATTGTCCGAATGAAACTTTTGTAAATACATCAATTTTTTAGAGTTCTCTTCGCCAGATAAAAATATTAACCCTTTGCACTCGAGAAGCGACTCTCGGTCATCATTCTAGACGGTGCATCATGTAGATGTTTTTTTCTTTTTTCGATGGTTAAAAAAGTACCTACAAAGTTGTAAGAAGTTGTAGAATAATTTTTTTAGGAAAAAAGAACTTAAACACGTCCCAAAGCAATAATACGAGCTCTTGTAAATCAGTGCATAATTATGCATCTAATTACTTTTCCGAGTACAAAGGGTTAATAACGTGTCCAATCATTTCACCTCGCGAGCAACAGTCTGTGTCTCGAGCCGAAAAGATCTTTCTAAAATAATTGGCAAAAACCCTCTCTAGTATGTTCAAATGTAGTTCATTCAAGCCAATCTCAATTTTGTTACAGAATACATGGATAGTATCTTTTTAGTGAAAAGAAAGCACTGTGTCTAGGATTTTTAACTCCGCTTGTTGAAGAGCATTTTGCTACATAAAAGGGAGCGAGTCATGAAAGAGTATCGTTCGTTGTTGGAATTTTTAAGTTAGTAATGAATTACAAGACATTAACATATTGAAAAGAACAAACGCCATTGTAACGTTCTAGTTCGTCAAATTATTTATACCGCTTCCAAGTCACGTAACCGAAAAGCGAATCTAATTATTTGAACGCCATTAGTGATTTTTAGACTGCAAATGCATTCAGTGTAGAACTTTTAAAATTATTTCTTTTTAAAACGTCAACTTCATTTGTTTTAAAGAACACCAACCAATGGCATCGATATTTTACAACAAATCTCTAACTTCTGTCACCAATTACTAACATTCCGTTTTGAAACAACACGAGGGGTATTTTGGGACCTCGTAATTTTGAACCGCGGTCAGATGACATGGACGACATTTGCCACCCTTAATATGATTTAATGTGCAACAGATCCACAAACACGGCGGATTTTCAGTGGAATCGAGTTTCGAAACTTGAACCCTCCAGTCACGAAGGCGGGACCTTAACACTAGGCCACCGCGGCCTTGTCACTAAATATTGGATAGTCGAATATATTTCTAAATTCATATGGCTTTAACCTTCCAGCGGGCGCGCGTATGTAAGAGATACTTGCATTGTGCATCGTATTACATATTTATGTCGTTCTTTTATAAATTTAAATGCAGTTTTTATTTATAAAATCTTTGTTCACTATTAAGCTAATAAATACAGATAACATAAATAAAAGTTACATTTATTTTTGTAAAACAACACGATACATATATGTAATACGATGCACGATATGTCGTAAAATTTGCGCAGGTGCGCCCGCTGGAAGGTTAAGAGTTATATTTTCTTTGGTATGAAACTAATTCATCTTAGACAAAGACATACTTTTCTTTCTTGTTTCTGGAACATATTTTAATTACTGATGTTAGATTTACCAAAGTTTTGAAGTTCATTCACGAGAAACAGGCCTAAACTTCAAGTAGTATCAATTTCAGAAAGGAGTCAATTTGCGCGACCTCTAGATCATATAACAAATCCAGATGTGCATGTTATTTAATTGCACGCTGTCCTAGGCTGTGTTGTGACGTCAAGTGTGCAATAGATTCCAAATCAAACTGGCACGACGCATTTAACGTGTATAACGCGACGATAAATTAAGCCCATTCAGGTACTGTAAACTTTCCCAGGAGAATATTTCATTGTTCATGATGAATAACGAAACTGAAAATTCAGAATATATCATCACCATACAAACAAAAGTCACTAAGTCCACAATAAACCTTTTGAAGGACTACCACAGTCGATTAGAATTTATAATTAATTATTCCGTGATATAAAACTGTTGTCTACACATCAGTAAACCAACTGTAGGAGATAGAAATTTGCAAAATAATTTTTACTATTTATTATAACGACTCAAAATTAATTAAGTTTAAATTGACTATGTCTCAAAAACTATAGTTTTGGACTAGTGACTTTTGCTTGAACGACGATGACACGCATATGCAATGAATGAATCGAAAACATGTCGAAATGATAGCTAACATTTGATATGGTTCTTTATACCTGGAAGGAAGTGCAAATTTTCCGCAGTTTTTAACGCAAAGCATGCACAAAAAGAAAACCCTTAAAAGTTAACCTACAGCGAAAACGTACAAAGAAACAGCGCGGCACGTAAAGAAAAGCTCAAAAGTATTTTCTATGAAGAAAATATACCATGAATTCGCTTTCAAGTGACAAAGATTCCATTCGAAGCAACTTCGCCAGTGAAATACTTTTATAAGTATAAAATGTTTCCAGGGAGATTCCCAGAAACCCGATTGAGGCAAAACTGCACATCTTCTCCCACTTGGGCATGTCTCCAGTATTATCGGACTTCAACATTCTTTTGTCGAATTTTATAAAGTAAAATAAAGCAAAGTAAGTTTTCAAATAACAAAACGAAACCTTAAACTCTTAAATGATTTCTGAAAACTTTTCGTCAAAGAAGATTTATAGAAAAGTATCACTTTTTGTTGCGTAACGCGGGCTTAAACTAAAAATAACTTTTTTTCAGCGAAATGCAAAATCGATATATTATTGGAGCTCCAGACCATGTCGAGTTGGTGAACGGCATTCGCTCTCTGTGGGAAAAGAAGGAAAAAAGTTCGCGACCAAAAGTGAATATAATCCAATTAAACAAATTATTAAAAGTTTATGGCTCGATTGCCAGTATTAATCATTTAATGGTGTACTTAAGCATAAATCATTTTACATTTTTACAGCTGAGCTATTTAGCGATGACCAAGTTCGTAATCTTGCAAAACGTACCAATTTGCCATTAGACTTTTAAAATTATTTAGCAATACTGTCAATTCATAAAGGAATCTAATGGAAGGAAATTACTTTATGCAATGTACTGCTTTGATGTGTTTCTCAAGCTGAGTAGGCAATTAACATTAGCCAATTAGAGTTTTAAGTTTATCCTGTTTTTTGAAACAAATGCGTTAATGTATATTTGAGTTAATGCGTTTATTTGAAAACGCAGAATTCCAGTTCATTCAGATTCATTGGAAATTTAAACCTTTACTTTATTAAAAATAGCATGCAAAGACTAGAAAAATTAGTGTAAAGGGAACTATCCGTTTACATTTAGGAACCTGAAACTTTTTCAGGAATAAGAGGTATTAAAAAAATAAAGAAATATTTCATTCTTTTTTCTTTTCTCTCTGAGCCTACGTACAACGATACAAATGGATATGGGTTAAGTAACAAAAATTAAAATACTAGATAGTAAAAACAGTTTAAACAGAGTGTGCATTTTACAATACAGTGTATTTTAATTTCACATAAAAAAGAAACTGGCTACTAAGTGTTTTTAAGATTATACAAATAGCTTATTTTTGATATGTCTTCTAAGATTAATTTAATTTTATGTCCTAAAGTAAATATCTTTGATTGAAAAGAGGAAGATAAAATGTATTATACTTAACTCTTATGAATTCATGTTGAAATTCAGGAAAAAATGCAAAGCTTCCATATTTAAGACAACTGACTTGCTACAGCAACTATGGTTTAACGCGCAGGCGGAACAAGAATCGTATATTAAATAAATACAATATATTATCATCGCCACATCTTGGGGATGCTACTCAAATGTAAATTATCTTATAGAAGTAAGCAAGTAAGATTTTTTAAATTAACATTCTGTGCTTGGATTATTAACCAGAACAGTATTTAGTGACCCAAAGTGCAAAAGGTCATATGTTATATCTTATGTTAATTCTAAATATGACATACGACCTTTTGCATTTTGAATGGCGATTTTTTAAAATTAGCAGCGGACTAAAGCATAATCTACAAATCCTGATCCCTAAAGCGAGAGAAGTGCCTAGGATTCAGCAAATGTATAGCAATTATTTAGTCAAGTTAAATGGAAAATCCTCACCTATGCTGTTGTAAAGATACATGCTTGATTTGAATTCACAAAATAAAAACTTTTATCTTAGTAAAGAAAGTTTATTTATACAGCTTCTCAAGTCTTATTTTCATAATTTTGAGAGATATTCATAGCAACATAATATATGCATAAAAAGTAACCCTTTGAATATTCGTGCACAAAATTAACGGAATTTGCTGCAAAAATTTGAAAACAAAGCTTTTATTCATTTGAATAGAATGTCGATACAAACCACTTTCTTTAAAATTCCTTTGCAACATCGAAAGTACGTACGTTAATTATCACACGGGATTTCTTTCATTAAAATATTCAGTTTTCAGTAAAACTGGAAAGCTGAAAAGAAATCGCTGCATAAACAACTCATAAATTAATAATTCGAAAGCGCACACACTAGAAAAAAAACAAGGACACGACGAAGTAATAAACTGAAATAAGTACAAATCAATTTAAGAAAGTATTTGGGTAAGTTTTGAAACAGTGAAACGTAACTAAAATACAGGATGTACCAAAAATTGCAAAGGAACTCAAGTAAATTTAACAAGACAATCAAATGATAACACAGGAAAGTCAGTCGTAAATTTTTTCTCTTTTAAATCGAGCTAAATTTAGTACAATTTTCCTTCCGAGTACCAATGCTGAAAAATTGCCATTCCGGTTCGATTAATGAAGACTAGAGAGGCGTAACTAATTTGTACAAAAGCGTAAATCAAATTGTAATGAAAGGGGCTCTCAATTGAGTTAACAAAGTGAAGAAAAGAATTAAAGTTCGCGAATGGATTTCAGCTCTGACAACAACCATTTTTTAAATGAAAATGAAATTTTATTTAAAAATATCATTTTAGATGAGAAAAACTAAGCAGGATATTGCATCTATCAGATAATTTCCTTCCTGTAGTCAAGTTTGATAATATAATGGTTGGGAATTTAATATTGACAACTATATAAACAACCAACCAAGGGTACCAACTTGAACCGGGATTTATTTATGGAAAATACATTCGTAAAATTGTCTTCCTTAATCTTTACAAAAACATTGCTCAGTATCGTCGTAGTTATATCAAAACGTCGTATGTCAAAAACCAAAACCACACACAGCAAAACATACGAAATTTTGATGCAACAGCTGGAAGCGACATAAGAAATTTTGTGACAATCACATATCACGTACAACAATTTGAAAGCAGATCTATACAAGTGTTTCGCATCGATAAAATGTTTTGGCAAATTTGACATACGACATTTTGATAAAATAGTGACGATATAACATTTTCTACACTAACAGCTAACTCAAAACCTACTAAAATATTACTATATCTAGTTTTAATATGAAGTTTACATTTAAATATTCGGTCTCCTGGAGCTCATTTAATTTAAAAATATCTTTTAATCTAAAAGTATAAATTAAATTGTCTCTACTTTTCCCTGTTGATATATTTGGCATCAACCAATTTTGGGAATCTATAATATGTCTGTTAGCGATAAGGCTAGGTTATGAAAATAAAACCGCATTCTTTTCAAAAGCTTAATTTTTAACCAATTTTCAAAACGCAAATCTACTCACCGAAAATTAAATGAATCCGTTTTATATGCTTATCTGTACAGTTTCAAAACCACTGGATTCATCTTAAGACAAATTTATTCTTATTTATACACACAGAACGAATCAATAAAAGGCCGCGGGTTATTTAAATAAAATAAAAGCAAAAATGCCACTAGAAGATTACAAGGAAATCGAAATCTATTACTCATCCAAAAACCACTATCGAAGGGAACGCCTGGGGGATCTGGTGAGGGAATTCAATTTTGATCATCTGCGTGACAATATTTTACAGGTCCAAAGCGAAACACCTGCGAAAACTCACAGAATAGTTTTCGGGATCAAAGACAAACATTACTTGCTTTGTCAGAAAGTGAAAATCTGTTTCTTCTGTGGGATATTGCAAGGAATATGTATCTAATAAATCTTACACAGATCAATACTAAGTTAGGAAATTTGAAAACGCGTATCAACACAGTGGAATATGAGCTGCAGAGCGAAAATTTGAAATGTATTTTCAAAAGATCGTTTGGGTTATAGATATAGTTATGCGTTTATTGCATAACTATCTCATTTCCCCTCAGGAATTGAATTTTTCAAACAGTAACTGTAGGTTATTCAGTTAGCGTATGACATTCTTTCAACTAGTTTAACCAAACAGAACCAACCATAGGAGGTAAAATTCAAAACATTAGAAAAACCTCGCATTAAAATTGCTAATTCTTCATATGTGTACAGGAAAAGTATATCATAATCCACGCGTTTTGAAGAATATAGATGAAAATCAACAATGCAAAATTTTGCCAGAATAAGAATAAAAAAACCTTGAAAGAGTTCTATAAATATCTAAGGGTTAAAATAGAGAGAGAAGCATGTTACAATGAAGATCTGTTCCATTTCTATTAAACAACTCTGCATTCCTTGAAAGAATTATTGAACTATTGGATAAACAATTCAGAACTAAAATAGCATACAAACATTTTTGATAGAAAAAAAATGACGATTTTCATTTAGGGAGAAAATCATCGGTAATTTTGAAAGAAAATGTGTCACAGTAAAATTCAAAATAAATTGTTTGATGAGCCTTTATTCAAAAAATCTACTGATGATCAAAAAAACACACCTCGAATCCAGGCATTCTAGATTTTTCGAGGTCGCAAATTCATTATTAGAATAGGGAAAGGTACACAAAGCAGACAACTTTACAAGACAAAATTTTAAACCCGATACATCCCAGTATAAATATGTAATAGCAAGAAATATTTGCAAGTCGCATAGTCTTTTAAATTTAAGTATACGTACAAGTTATTTATGCATTATTGTATCGAAACGTGACAATGGCTTGGTTTCTGATGCACCCGAAAGTGCAACAGAAATTCAGCAACATCTGCATTGTTTGTCTGCAACAATTCAAATATTGGCACCGCAACTTTAAAATCAATGTGCCAGTGGCATAAGCAGACACAGGAACGCAGCATATATAAGTGTCTCGTATCATGCAAGTCTGCCGAATTGAATATCAGGTGCATAATTTAGACTTCAATGGTCATTCCATACAGTTCAGACCTATAACTAGTAGGTTTCTACGTGAATACAGCGAAGGAAAGCTGAATTAGAAATAGGGTTATTACCTGCACCAACGATGCAGTATAACAATAGCAACTCTATTCTAATAAATGGAACTATTTTTTAATAGCCGTAGCTGCATGCCTGATAGAGAGCGCATTTTTTACGTATATAATTCTAACACTCCTTTCACATTTCAAAAAATCTATACTATATTTAAATCAGTAAGCGACATTTTGCGATGTCTGCGTATCCCAATCTAGGAAGCTGAAAGTTATCGAATGTGCATGGTTCAGTAAGCTTATTACGATTATTGTTGAAACTGTTCCTCCCTGGCCAAACATGTAACCAAATCACGGATTTGACAATACGAACTCCCTTAATCCGAAAGTTATAGACTGGTAAAAATATTCTCCCAAATCATTCATTTAAAATACCAGTTTGACTGTCATTCATTTTTTTTCAATTAATAATGAATTTCTTAAAAAAAATACAGCTGTCCTTTCTCGAAACAAATATTACACGAATTGATGATTAAGTATTGTATGACAAAAATAAATGCAACAAAAATTATAAAGTTCATCCTAATAGTCCAGATGCAACACCAAAACGGTTTTTTAATATTATACAGTAAAACAGTTAATATTATAGAGTATTTTTCGATACATTTGACACGTTTCAAAAATCTACCCTCTGTATTTAAAAAGATGAGCCGACATCTGTTACCTTTTCATGAAACGCTCTCCACTGTGCATATTTTAAATCCTATACACATGAGTTTGGTATCATTTTCTTTCAGAATTCACATATTTTTATTGTGAAAATTTCAAAATTTTGCTTTAAAATTGTAATCCAAAATTTGCAAATTACAAAAGGGTTGTGTTTTTCATCGATAGATGGCAGCACATAAAACTTACAAATAGCGCCGAAACTGTAGTTTTTAATTCACTTTTTTATTACAAAGTTTTATTAGTTTAGGATGATACTGACAAGATGGCGGAGCGACCGAGTCCAACGGCCAAGAAACGGAAGATGCCTGGGGGGTTCGGCCACATCAGTCGGACAAGGGCTTCGAGCACTCCTAGTATATTTAAAAATTATACTTTTAAATATATCATACTAGCAGTACGCGCACGGCACTGCCCGTGGAATCAGGACTTCAACAAAAACAAAACCGCCCACAATGACATGAAGAAGTTATGGGGGAAAAAAAAATATATATACATTGATTTTCCCGCTAAATTTTCTTCGCGATAATGGCATTTCAACTATAGAAGAACAGAGTACGTTAATCCGAAACAATATTAAAAAATTGCAACGTGAAAATGATTATTATACAGCAAGCAAAATATGCGAGACATAACCACGTTAAGACACAGCCGAAAATAATAAGCGAAGTCATTCATTTGAAGGTTATGACGTATCCTGCTCTCTGCACCGTCAGCCAATGAAATTACAACAATACATGTAGGGAAGATTCCGGAGAAACTTCCGCGGGAGAATGATCGCTAGAGAAAAATATCTTTCAACTGACCAGGGAAAAAAAAAAAAAAAAAACGGAAAAAGATATTTTAACCGTTCTTGTTTTAAATCCGACAGAACCGTCCCGGTTATAAGCTGAAGAAAATTGGAAATAATAGTGTTATTAGAACGTCGTACGCAGAAAATTTAAAAACAAAATTTGCCAAAATGACCCAAAATAAACAAAAAAACATTAAATAAAAAAAATTCCAGATTAAATTTTAAAGTTCCGGCTTCGGGGTGCATTGAGTCACCTTTACGACTACCTGTGTGCCAAATTTCATGCCTGTGAGTGCGATAGATTCATATGGACATCGCACGCACGCAAACAAACATTATCTTTTATAAGTAGAGACGCATTTCATTAAAGAATCCAACATTCGTGTAAATTCTAGCTCATTAAATTAACTAAAACGCCTGTTCAAATCTAACAGTATTTGATAAAATTTCAATAGCTTTATTCATTTCACCTTTCCAAAGATAGCATCTCTTAAGGTTTGAATTACACTTTTTTAAGGAATAAAGAATATTTTAGTTTGAGAAGCAGAGTGAAGATCAATTAAAGAATAATAACAAAAAATATAGGTTGTTTTTCAATGTTTCATATCCTCTCATATACACTATGAAAACTGTGTGTTTAAGAATATCGTTTTCATACAACTTAGCAGGGATATTTCTTTTAAACTACTATGAAAACTCTCCATAGAATTTTTATTCACTCACAGCGCTTGGAAAAATTTTAAATTGCTAATTTCTTTTTCGGCACGCTTCTCTAGGGGGAAAAAGCAATATTTGCCGCACATACTGAGCCATAATGTAAACAGTGATCGAATATATCAAAGGAAAATTATTTTCTACGCTGCTCAAATACAAATGTGTTTTTAAAGTAACAAGTTCATGAGAAAGAACTGGCTATATCGACGTTTAAAATGAAATCATAACTTAAATACATTAGATGGAAAAGGGAGTGAATGCGGATCGGTTTGGGGAATTGTAGAAAACAAAATCAATACAAGTAAGAAAAATTCCAAAACAAAATACACACAAGCGCCCATTTCAGTGTTCTGTTGCTTAGATTAAGAGCAATATCATTCCCTTAAAACATCATTAAGTCGTCTGAATTGAATTCTGAGAGCATGAAGAAAATGGTTCGATCTACGTAAGTAGATTTTGAACGATTTGAATTGCAAATGATCTGCGAAAACAACTCCATGGCATTGCCAGGGCAGGGAACATTAAGTGGTATGGCACGACACGTGGAACTCGGGCTATAAGTTTTGGAGTGAATTGAAATTTCAAATAATATAATCAACAATTTGGAATCAAGAAAACTTTAGGTTCGAAATCTAAGCAAATAAAGTAAGCTTATTGTCTCACTGAGAAAAAAAAAGACAAATAATTTAGTAATGAAATGTAAATTACTAGAAGCTGCGCAGAAATAAATCTTATTTATGTTTAAAGAAAACATTCAGTTAGTAATATATTTAAAATAAGTCAAGAAATTCTTCAAATCTTTAAGCTGCCAATTATTCCCAATATCGGCTGCGAATACACACCCTGAAAAAGACATACTTATTTTGCATGAAATAGTTCGAAATCTTGCAAAGAGTTTTCTTTTTAGAAATTAGAACAAAATACTATTTAACCCTCTAATCTCGGGCGATTTTTTAAAACTTTTTTGTTTAAAAACCGAGGACTATTTTAAATCTCTACTTATATGCAATTGTTGGAAATTAGCCCAATTGCATTTGAAACGAAGCGAACTTCTTTTTAGAAGTAAATGTATGATAGTGATGCTAGAAAAAGTGTTTGAGTTGAAAGAGACGCGATTCCGATATTTTCCGAGCTAAGAGGATTAAAAGCTGAAAGCTAACCTTTGAAAATTTAAGGTATTCATCATAAATTTCACGCCTTTTTTACAGCAATTAATTCGTTGAACAGGGTTGCAATTCTTAATTTTGAATGCTACGTTGATGAAATACGACAGAAACCGGATATACCAGAGCTATTTAAACTTTATCTATTGGGAGCTCCTTTTTGAGTGAAAAAATTTTTCACTATCCCATTTCCATCAGAAAAATATTGTCGCGACGACAAAATTGGGAAATAAAACAAGAAAATAAAGAAGAACAACAGAAAAGAAATTAAAAAATAGTCATTAAAAAATTTCAATGAAATCTTCGGTTTCTTGACTATCATTTTTGGCGATAAAGGTTGAAAAATTAGAAAGTAGGCAGCCGTGTATGAGCTTTCGTGACAATGAACTAACTCAAGTGGGATAGCGACTCACAGTTTTAAGAAGCCCTACAAAACACTAATTTCATTTTATAACAAAGAAATAATAAATTTTTTAAGTTGATATAAATTTCAACGCCTACTTTTTCCGTCGTATGATTCTTTGATACGGTGGTGAATTCATAGTAAGAATTTTCAGCAGAAAATAAAAAAAAGTTTAGATTATATCCCTATTTCCTTTCAAGGATTTGGATAAATATTAAAAAAATTATAGTTTAAAGTCCTTTTTTCTTGGGCGCCCGCCGCGCCATGTCATGAAATTTTCAATTTTTACATTCAAGGTAAATTGCATATTATATATATAATTTCCCCTCCAAGAATGTTTATTTTTCTTTTAAGAAATTTCTTTCATTCCAATACAGATTTTAAACCAAAATCTATTTCGTGTTTCAATACCTACCCATCAAGGACTGTTCCATTTCGCAAATATGAATCAACGAAACAAAAAGCAATGACAAGAAATTAATAATAAGTTAAGACGTTTAAATAAGGCGAAAATCATAATAACAAGACATCTTCTCCGCCGACACTCCCTTTAACTTTTACGGCTAACATTTTCATTTGCTCAGAAACAGGGACACTGAGAAATTATTACAATCGAAATGGTACTCATAAAATCATTCACATTTCTACTCTTTCCTCATTAACACAGCCAGAGAAGACAACGCTTCAACGTCCAATGCCTCCGAACGGTAGACTGAAGCATTTTTGACGAGAACATTGCTGTTAATTATAGACTGTAATGACATCATTATGCAGTGACGGAATAGCTTTCTCGACGATTGTATACGAGGTTTCTTAACAACTGAAGCGATAGGTATAAAAAAATAGCAGTACTACTCAATAAAATGAGTTTATTTCAACCTAGTTCCATTAGAGCCTGGAAATAAACTCGCGGGTCTGCATTGGTCCATTTGTTCAATTAATATCATACAGTAAAATGGCACGCAGAATGTACTATTTATAAGAATTGTTTTGTGCACATGCGGGGTAAAAGCATAGGAAGCATTTTTTTTGTGTCACACAAATGTGGGTTGATTCCTTTTTTCCAAAAGACATTCCAGACACATTGATATAAAAATTCTTCATCTATGTTACAAAAACTACGGAGACTATTTGCGCTACGGTATGTAGTACAATAACGAGCTCAATAAAACTGCTAATCGAATCAATAGATTAGTGCTTTCATGGTGCGCCAAGTGACATTTCTGTCGTTTGGCATTAAAGTCGCGGGTCTGCATTGGTCCACTTGCTCAATTAATATCATACAGTAAAATGGCACGCAGAATGTACTGTTTATAAGAATTGTTAAGTGCATATGCGGGCAATAAAATCATTTATTTCAGCTTAATACCATTAGAGCCTGGGAATAAACTTCACTGATGTAAAAATTCTTCATTTATGTTACAAAAACTACGGAGACTATTTGCGCTATGGAATGTAGCACAATAACGAGCTCAATAAAACTGCACATCGAATCAATGGATCGGCGCTTTTATGGTGCGCCAAGTGACATTTCTGTCGTTTGGTATTAAAGTCGCGGGTCTGCATTGGTCCATTTGTTCAATTAATATCATACAGTAAAATGGCACGCAGAATGTACTATTTAT
>BGPR01000117.1:1079160-1110043 GCA_013235015.1 Araneus ventricosus | reverse complement strand
CCATGGTGGAATTTCGCATCTCACTCTTTTGATCCCACCCAAAACAAACTTCACAAAAATAATAGAATTGTATATGAACAAAGGAAATTATTTTTTATTATTTGCAATGAATTTCGGGACCTACATCATCTTTTCCGAAATTTTCATCTACAGTTTCATGTGAAAAAAATGTTAGGAGAATTAATTATGAATATAATAGATAAAAGCGATTGTTGGCACTTTGTAAATGCAATACAATCAAGATCAGGTATAACATACAACTTCATCGAATACAAACAAAGATTTCAAAAATAAATTGCCGTTAAAATCGTTGCATGTAATAAAGCATAAGAGAAATAGTGGTTTTGTGAATTTCTCGCTTTTTAAATTCTAAAAAAAGTTATATTAAAATTTAGCAAATCCAGTAAAATGTGCAATGACGAACAGATTAGATTATTTTTAAGCTATCATGGAGTATTTTCAAATATTTCACTCAGCATTCTTGATGCAAACCTATCCTAGGCTGAGGGACATTAGTCTAGATAAAGGACTAAAAAGAAACCCTAGACCATAATTACTCATATATGGCGCACAGCACAAATACAAAACAGAAAACGCACACACATAAAAAAAGTAAAAACGTTAAGCCTATCCACTTTGATTCTTTCTAAAAATGCTCTACCGAATAAGTACTTTTGAGTTCTATTATCTGCCTTTTTTTCTGGAGCACCATCTATTTAAAACCTTCTTTTACTACTCATGTAGCATATATACACATATGTCAGACGAAAAGATTCTATTCAAAGCTATCTTTTCCGTAAAAAAGGCATTTGAAAATTTTATAAATTGTTCTATAGATTAACATCTTCTTCCGTTAAAGCACATTCGAGACGGATGAAATGGTTCGTTCCAAGCTACACTGTCAAGTAAAATGGATCATCACCATAATTCTATTTTCGGAAAGAAGTTTCCTTTTTGCTCTGCCATTATTCTACGTCACTCGACTAAAACTATTCTAATTGTATTTCTTTTTCCGCATCTTAAGAAAATGGTAGAAGATGCTGGATTTTATTTTATTTTATTGCTGTTTTGCTAATAGAAATTACGCAAAATGCTCATTTACACTTTTTGGTATTCGTTACAACGAAATTCACTTGTCCCGCTCACGATCGAAATAGATTAATTATAACTCTTATAGTTCAAATTAGAATGCAATGAATTCAAGAGATTATTTATTTTCTACACACTGAAGTGTTAATTATTACATTGAACAAATGATCTGAACACTCGCAACCATGTAAGATTTAAACTTTCATTTATATTAAAGGCAAAAGCGAATCATTCTTAAAGATTATTCAAGAGACTAGGAGACAGATCAACGTTTACTTTTTGTCACATTTTTCCCTTCATATTAAGTTTTATTGTGCAAAATGGTTATAAGTGCTTTACGTATAAGGTCCAAAAACACTCATAACCTTGAAAATCTTTAGTGATCATGCATAAAATGGAAAACGCGAATGATTTTTTAAGGGATAAGCTAACAAACATTATTGTAGTAAAATGGATTAAATGTTAACATTCTTCATATTTAGATTTACTACTTTTCATATTTTCAGATTCATGGAAATGGTCTAGCAATGTTACACCATAATAGCGTTAGAAACAACAGCCTACAACTACGTAAAATAGATAAAGCTAATGAACATTTAAAAAAAATGAGTAACTTCGCTTTAAGAAAGGAAATATATTCATAATGCAAGAATAAATATAATTTTACTTTCTTTCAAAAACATGGTCAAGAACGAAAAGGAAAAAGGAAGAGAAGGGAAATCAGGAACACGCCAGAATCGAAAGTTGCTACCAATATTTTAAGAAAATAAAACTTGGCCACACAAAGGTTTAGGTTTTGATATAAAAATGCGATATACGTCTTGCCACGTGCAAAACAGTGGTTTATAGCCCTGAAGTATTTCGAACGCAATTGTGCATTATCAGTTTCGATGGAGTCCGCTTTCCTATAAATTTTGGAATTAAAAAAAAATACGTATAAAAATACCAATAATAATAATAAACATTTTCGAAGCCGACATTTTTGTAATTACAGAATGTATCTTCCTATTTTGATTCCTGTAATAAGTTTTTTCGTTTTCTTTGTCTTATTTTTTAATGTCTCTGCACCGCCTTTTGTTATTCTGCACGCGCCTAATATACAGACTAAACTAGTATTTTATTTAGGATATCTATATATAAATATACATATATCAATTTTTGTTCTTAGAGAACCGTGCAATGAAGCCGATCTTCAATTATAACGAAACCTTTAAAATAGATAGCTTAATGTCAATTTCGATTTGTAATAAAAATAAGCAAATAAAGTTAACAAAACGCTTTGCTTCCGTAAAACAGAAAATAAAGAAACGAAAGTTTATGATAGAGCTAATCAAAATACATTACAAAACATACTTTACAAAAGAATGAAAGTATGTTTGCAAGCAAAAATATTTGGCGCACAACCAAGAGGAAAACTTATTTCAAATACGCACAAACGTATTGTATTATCAAGATATGAAACGTAGGCTATAAATTCAAATTATTCCATCAATGTTGTAAAACAGCGTCAAGATTACAAAGTTTACTTTGTTTCTAACTAAAAACAGTTTAAACTCATCAGAAGGAGAAAGAGTTTCACGATGGAGGAAGTGAGTTATTTTCACCTTCATGTTCTTTCTCCAGTACTTCCTACGTTCTAATTTCTTGAGAAAAGAAGCCTTCTACCACGGCTTTTTTTGTCCTCTAATTAGAGAGAAGGACGCCATTAATATTAGAAATTAATTGTTTTCCCGAACTCTTATTATTTTCAATGCATTGGAAGGTTTTTTTTAAATTTATAAACTGAAATAAATTTTAAATTTTCAGTAATGCATTACAAGATCTCAATTTATAGTTTTTTTAATTATAGCAAACAGAATTAATTTTTTAAAAAGGAAATACCAAAGATCGCCGGATCAGATTTTTGAATTCAATATGCTATGTATCACAATGTTTTTTCATTATTTAATCATAAAATGTAGCATTTTGAAATAAATGCTGTTGCATTCAGGTCAATTTTTTTTAGATCACACAGACTAAAATTCAGAAATATCAATGGCGGGACTTAAAAAAAAAAAGATTAATAATTTATTAGCTTTTGCTCAGGGTAGAACAATCTTTAAAAATCATGCATATATAGGAATTTTTAAACTTTTTCCACTTACAATATTTTTTCAGATGAGGGAAATATTATGCGCTCCAAGTTTATAAAGTTAGATAGTAAGTAACTAAGTTTTGTTGCTAATTTAGCATGTAACTATATTTATCACTAGTTTAGTACGTAACTCACTTAGTATATTTCGCTAGGAATATACTAAGTGAGCGCTAGGAGCAAAAATTTAATTAACGACAGTGAAAGGAAATTTAATATATTTTAGGTACACTTTTAAGGTACAAATAAAATCGGAGGTTCTATTAATAACCTTTGGACGCAAGTGTAAAGAAAATTAAACTTTGATAAAACTTATTTTCAGAAATCAGTTTGTCAAAGTTTTGTAGCTCCAAAATTCTCTTACATGACCCCATTCGGGGACGTAATACAGAGTTTTAAGAAGCCCAGCCGTTCTTAACTTTACTAGAGTTTACCGTACCGTACGGGGAACGAATAATGCATCTTTATATCCAATCCCCTGACTCAAAGAAAAACTCGAGAACTTGAAATCACATTCTTTGGATAAGAGGAACCAACGAAAACATTTAAATAAAATATACTGGAGTCCGAGACTAAAACTTCCAATGGTAGAACACATACAAAAAGTTGAACCATTTCGAACAGTCTTATTTCGATAGCAGACGGTATTTTTCTCCAAACTGTCAAGGAGAGTTTTTGGATGAAACAGGATACCCCATAAAAAGTCACAGTCCACGATTTATGTGTCAATAGATCACTTTTTGAAAGGTCCATATTTCACCGCTGAGTTTTGGAGGCAGAAATAAAAAGAAACCAGAGAAGGCTCATCATGTTCCTAGCACCATTCGGATTGCAAGAAAGAATATTTTATCAAAGGTTAAAGAGGTAATAAGATTTCATTCTCTGGACTATGAAAAACTTCGTCAAATTACTGTTGATAAAGTTACGATCTTACAATTCTTCTGGTTCTTAATAATATTTGCCCAATGGTAAAGAAAATATACAAAATACAATTGGAAAAAAATATTATTTGATTTTCAAAATTGGTGTAAATTGAAATTATACCATTCTATTTTATACATTTGTTTTCGCCAGTGATATTTCGGGTTAAGTTTTTCTTTCTTTTTTCCCCTTAATAAAAGAAATAGATCGATTTTCATGCGCTGTAACTTTGAATTTTTAAGCAATTCAAAAAATTAATTACATTGAAGTTCCAGTTCTAAAAAGTTACTGACAGAAAACATTTAACTATTATTGTATGAAAGCTCTAAGCAGTAAATAAACTCGTTTATAAGTAACTTAGAAAGAAGCATAAAAAAAAGGCCTAAAGTACTATATAAGAACAATTAATACGAAATTGCAAAGGAAAAAAGATATACTTCAGTGAATCAGATCGTATTCAACATTTTTTAAGCGAACCTCGCCATTTTTCTTTCCATCAAAATTAATCGTCTTTTTTTTTGTATTCATATTAAAAAAATGCGTAAAAAAATACCAACCGTTTTCTTATTTTCTGGAATTTAAAATTATTATCTAACTAACTCCAGAAAACTTACTGAATAATATTTAAAAAATTTTCTCTACACAGGAATAACTACCGAAAGCTAATTTCATTCATCTACAAAATAAAAACAAATCCAACTTTTGCAATTTTTCAACACATCGTAGACATAAACAAATTTGAGCCTTCCAAACAAAAGCGGACCGTCATAAA
The DNA here is from genome assembly GCA_013235015.1 of Araneus ventricosus. Classification (NCBI taxonomy): domain Eukaryota; kingdom Metazoa; phylum Arthropoda; class Arachnida; order Araneae; family Araneidae; genus Araneus; species Araneus ventricosus. Next base: position 1,105,130 of record BGPR01000117.1, on the reverse strand, counting down.
TTAAACTGGTCGATTACACTAATGAAATTTTTGAGCAAAATATTTATATAGATAGGTTAAAGATATATAAAAACACACTTTCTAGTTTTGAACTCGAATTTATCGCTTAGCAACGGATTCGGAAACCCTCCGCGCTTTTGCGCATGCGCCGGGCGGAGTTATTTTCATCGAAATAGGGGGAAAGTGAAGAATGGAAGGGTGGTGCTTACATTTTACTGAGCATGATCTAACAAAGAACTCCGGAAATGTGCTCATATGACTCCTTGTCTGACACCCCTTTCCGGTGTAAAATCATCCAAAAGTGGTAGTCTCGGAATCCGTTGCTGAACAGTATGTTTAGAAGGTCGTAAAAGCAGTTTCATCTTCCAGAGGTGAACAAATAATTATGCAACATTCGTAGCGAAACAACATCATTTAAATAGAAGGTGTAAAAGAGTAATTGCGTGTTGTTTACTTTAGCCCTAGGGGTTGTCTGGCAGAAGAAATTTACGTTTTACAAAGATGAATGAGCCAAACGAAAGAGTTCGGGCGAATTTCAGCCACGCTCTTTCCTCATCATAACATGGATGGATTTTACTCGAGTTTACAGTTGCTGCGGCAAATTAGAAATGCTTCACACGCAGACTGAGCTTTACTCACGCGCATTTGCTCTGAAAAATTTGTTTCTTAACTTCATTTGACTGTTTTCCAGGAAGGATTAAAAATATGTAGCAGTTACGAGATTATGAAAATTATTCTAAGTAATAATCTTAGTGTGGTGTAGGCAACCACATGGAGTTCATTCATAACCATGCAATTAAAAATGAGTGTAATTCCTAGAAATTAGGAGAATTTAATCAAAGGCTCTATCGCCTATTTAACAGAATAAAATCAACATTTTTTTTTTGTAATACGGCGAAACACATAAAATTGACATTACGATATTCATGAAAAAAACCACGCGTAGAAAATGCTGATTATTGAAACAAAATTAGACGGGAAAAAATGAAATCTTTACGATGTCAAAAATTCGCGGGACGTCACAGTCATCTGATGAACGTATCTCCGCTTATATCAAGTCATGTCCCTTTTCCTGTAACGAAATGCACAATAGATTCCCAAATCAAATTTGGACGGTGCATTTGACAGTATAACATAAGCATAAATTGACTTCCGAATAAAGTCAGTTCATGCTTATGTTATACTGTTATGTATACATTATTAAAATTCTGCTTATGTTTGTACGTAAAAATATGCTTCCATATACAGAGTTGAAACTATAATATTTATTGGACAATTAAGGAAGGGCAAACATTAAAAGACTTAATAAATGAATTTTTGCTTTAAGAGTCGCTCCTATATTGTACAAATTCTAAATTTATTCTGACTTGTAAAATATAGCGCTCCTTATCAGCTCTCACTATGTTTTTAAAAAAATCGCAACGTATAAAAATGCACCGTATTTTTGATGTAATTAGCGCTACAAAACGTATTTTATGTTAAAAAAATTGCTGAACAGAATTATTTCATACTCCCTCTCTCTCTTTGTAAAGAATACAAAGACGTTAAAATACGAAACATCTTCAAACTAAGAATTATTTTCCATTTTATAAAACCAGCATCAAACAATATACCATAGTATATCAAGAAAGGAAATTTAACAATCCTCTGCACTTAGGAAACAGTGTATTAATTTTTGATTATATTGATATTTAGTCAGTTTCAGAGTCATATAATTGTTCAAATTTAAATTAGCTTCTAATTATTTTCTTTCAAGAATAAACACAGAAAGAAAACAGACTTAGCGTATAAAAGTTTGATTTCATTTAGAAGTCTGGTACTGTCGAGCATATTTAAATAAACGTCAAAACTGTCTAAAATGATACATCTGCAAAGCATCATAATTATCAGCCTTTAGAAGCAGTTAAACGAATCCCATTAAGAAAAATTGCAGCAGAGCTTCAACAGGGAAAGCTAACTTAACCTAAGTATAAAGCTAAACTTTCAGGATCAATTAAGGAGCTTTTAATAAAGATTGATTTAATAAAAGCGTCGTTCAAGCTTTAAATCACAGAGCGTGCTTCTGAGAGAGCAGTGAATTAATACAAAGGTAGTGAATAAATTATGAATATTTAATATGCAGCGAGTCGCTTGTATAAAGTAGAAAATCTGAAATATTAAAAACAGAGACATGGGAAAAGGATATAAAAAAAAACAAAGAGAAATGCCTTTAATAAGGAAAATAAGTACTGAAATGGTTAACCCCTTCGGATAAAATCACGAGTATAGCTCGTCAGTGGTTTTCATGCTATATAAAGCACCATTCCATGACTAAATCTTACCGGAAGGGGTTAAAATCAAGACTTCTTAACCCTTTCGCTCCTGGGAAAAACGTCCACCAGAGCCCAAGATGTTTTTCGGGATTATATGGCATCAATTGGAATAGATTTTACATCTGTCACATATATGCGACTCGGGCTCTGGTAAGAAAAAGCCGTGTCACATATATGCGACAGTTGGTAGCGAACGAGTTAAACTATCGGCCTCCACCATGAACACATTTCTCGCATTCTAGGGCTAGGAAACCTTTGACAGTGAGTACACCTGTTAGATTCGATAGCAATAAGCAACTTGATTTGAAACTTTTCATTAAAATTTTACACACGGTACATTTTTTCTTTCGTCGATTATCAATTAATGTTTCAATTTCCTACTTTCTTTTCCATAGGTTGTCACGAAGTACCTTTGCTTCCGAAACGGGGTAGCAAGTGAAAAACGTTAAAGAAACCCCAGTTGGAATAACAGCATTTTTATTTAAGTGCAAATGCATAAACAATAAAATCTCGCCAAAGAAATCGAGATCCCCCGCCCCCCAAAAGAAAGAGCTTTTAATAATCCAACACAGAATTGCCACTATAATACACAATACATACCCAAAACAAGGAATAAGCCAACCTAACACAATTGGAGAAGAATAATTTAATGATATAACTTATCCTTGAATGTGATCCAGTGTTGCAACATTTTAAAAAGACAAAGGCATGGCTAAAATAAAGAGGGAATATAATTTATAATTTTGCAAAGTAAAATTTTTATTGGTAAAAATTTAAACCATTAAAGAAGCACATAAATTACTTAAAAGAAATCTTTGGATGCAGTCGAATATATTCTCTTTGATATCAGTGTAATCGAATAACTGCAAATCATATTCGATGTCTGCGAACAAAGCAAAAATCCCCGCAAAAAACAGTTAAGGATTCGGATAAAATATAATGCAATCACATAAATAACATTATGTTCACAGAGGTGGAAAAAATGCGCCCGATTTGTTCCGCTCTACAATAAGAGTAAATAACCAAAGTAATAAATAATATTAAATGCGTTTTTAAATTTCCGTTTTTGGGAAGGGACTTCATTAAACGGAAACGTTTCGCAATCTAGAAAAAAAAAATAATAAACGCGAATGGAATTGAATATAGCAGGATGACTAAAACAGCTCTTGCAATTTTTTTTCTAAAATATACCAGGCCATTACCGAAGCAGTAAGATTTCCAAACCATTAAGACGTAAATTTAATGCGATTTAATTCAGCTCATTTATTACGTAAATTAAAATGCGCAGAATTTTTAACTTCGACTGGAAAAAAAATAAACCCAAAAGTATAAATTAATGCAATAAATTTTATCCGTATGATACAAATGGCATCTTTTTTAGATTTTACAATTCGTATTAATTCTAAACATCAGTAACTAATTCACTGGAATATTTATTCTATAAGTTATTTACCCAATTTATTCAAATATTTATCCACTTAAAAAAGATACCGTTTAATTCAAAATGAACTATTTCTATTTCATAGAAAAAATGAGAATTTTGAAATAATTTCGCTCCTAAGGCTAAACCTACAGATTAAATACTTAATGCAGCAATATATGTGAAAATTCTTCTATGTTAAAGCTGTATAATGAAATTTAACAAGCATTTAATTTCAGATTTCGCAATTTAAACATTGTTCTATCGATTTCTTCAAGTCAATGGACAGGGAAAAAAATTCCCTCTTTACATCCCTTGTATAATACAAATGCAGCAGTGAACTTCTAACATAAGATAATGGGGAAAAACACTGCCTTAAAGGAATTTCAGGAAGCTGTGGAATTAGAATAATTGACTTAATGACAATATAGCGTGACGGTATTATGAAAGAAAAGAGAAATCAAGGTATGTGAAGAATTACAAGCGCCTTCGTGGAAATCAAAATCAACCGAAGTTTTGCGGAAGAAGACAGCGAAAGCAAAGAATCGAAAATCTAGGCATTATATGTATGAAAATACAAAAAGAATTTTATTTCTAATATTTAAAAAGAAAAGTTTCAGCAAAAGTAGTTTCAACAGTATGGTAGAAAATGCAGTTTTCCAGAATGTGCGTTTATGGGCAGCAGCAGATTATTTTATTTAATCCTCACCGGCTTCACCTACCCACCAAAATGGCACATAAAAGCCGGCAAATAAGGAGAATATTCAAGTATCTTCAATATATCAGCCTTCCAGCGGGCAAATTTTACGACATATCGTGCATCGCATTACATACATATATATATATCGTGTTGTTTTACAAAAATAAATGCAGCTCTTATTTATGTTATATGCATTTATTAACAAAGATTTATAAATAAAAATTGCACTTAAATTTATAAAAGAACGATATAAATATGTAATACGTTGCACAATGCAAGTATCTCTTGCATACGCGCGCCCGCTGGAAGGTTAAGGTGCAAATGGTTGCTATGTTGTATTAACCACACAATTTCAGCTTGCAGCAGTAGATATTAGCTACCGAATAGAAGTGAAAGGTTAGCGCCCTTCAATTCGTTAAGAGTTGTATGCATTTGCACAAATTTTTCAGCCTTTAACCCTTCAAGGCTGGACTATTTTTAGTTGCTATTTAGATGTAATGCACGCTAATAGTTCCAAAAAATTTTGCAAGAAAGGCAAATGTTTTTTATATGTAACGCTATAAAAGTATAATATGATTCTTTTACATCACTCTATGATAATGTGACCCACAAATTCTATGGAATAACTGAAATGCAATTTCAATTCGATTTAATTTTTCCTTCTATCCATGTTTTGATCAAACAATGTGCTTGTATTGAAGCATATAGCAGATTTCTGAAACAAACTCACTGAGATCCAAATCTTCACTATGCACTGGCTGCATCTTAAACTTCGATTTGACAAAGGAAAAAAATGATGAAGTTTTAGAAAAGGTGTGTGGTTTACAGTTCGCTTAATTTTGGTACGACAGAAATATCACATTTTTAATGCTTTTGTCAATAGGAATGTTTTGAAATTAAACTTCACTGAGATAAACGGGTTCTAGTTTTGATACCGGATTCATGTACAAAGCATCAGAAATCGCCACTGTTTACTTTAAACCTCTAATAAATTTTGAGGAGTCAGATGCATGCATCGAATTATCGGATATTTAATTTGCAGATTATGAATGAAACAGTCAAATTGTTAATACTGAAAACCAAATTCACATGCAATACTTAAATATCTTATTAAATATTAGATGGATGAGATCACCACATTTTTAAAAAAATGTATAGGCAAAGAAAATTGCTACGTAAAATAGTTAAGCGACATGGCTTAAATTGCAGTTCATTCAATTATCGATGCATACTGAATGAGAATTTAAACAACTGAGAATAACTTCCTATCCAGGTAGCACAGCATATTTCACGATACTGTTCGATATTATACAATATTATACGGTATTGTATAACATTAAACAAATTGTGAATCTGTTCAATATCATACAATATTTTTGTGCTATTGGGATATAGAAAAATAGTCAAATCATTTATTTCCTCAAACGGCATTGTTAGATGGAAACAAGCACTTACATTCCCGACACACTCTGCATAAATCACTTTTCTTACGCATGGCCTGTAATGCTAATCCCACTTTAAAACATTGACTGCAGAGAAAAATAAAAGAAAAAGCGATAGCAACTATCCGTAAGTTAAATTTTCCAACGGCTTTCATCACTTCTAACGGAAAACTAACCCATTTCAGTCCACAGAATCTTTTAAAGGTGCTTCAATCCCTTAAAATGTCCCGTTTGACGTTCCTGCAATTCAGTAATTAAATGCAGTTCAGTGTTTTATTAAGTTTTTCGTTGATGGAAGTCGTATCAACAAAAGAAGAATACAAAAATAATAGGTGAATTCCGATGAAGTAATTATCGAAAAACGTCAGGTTGTTATAGAAACAAGCGTCCCAGAAAACTAATTGCATGTTCCAACTCCAACTTTTTTTTACCTCCCTCCCTTACTTTTCGTAGTCTTTGTTAATAAAGATTCAGCTAACGTGTATTAAATTTTCATCACGTAAACTAAAGACAAATCCAACTTTAAAATCTAATACAATGCCCCTCTCCACATTAAAAATACCTTAAGCTCCGTTATGTGAGAACACTACATAAGAAATTTGAAAAAGGAAACAGAAAAGATATTAAATTTTATAACAACTTATTACTTAAACTAGTTATTACGCAAAGTTTCTTGGTATTCGTGAAATGATATGAAGGGAAGTAAATTTCTTTCGAGCTCGTATGGTTTTCTACGTCTTAGTTTTTCTTTACCACACATTACTGCGATGTTACAAAAAATTCAATTTACATAATTTATCTCGACTCCCTGCATTCCTTAGTTTAAATATACTTTAACAGAAACCCAGAATAAACACATAAATGCAAATTGAAAAACTTTATTTCACAGCTCATTAAATAAGTTGAAAAATTCCAGGCTATTTACCCAAAGTAGATGTATATACCTTTGCTTTCCCCATCTTTCGAAGAAATGTTACTTGAATTCTTTTCCAAACGTGGATTTTTATCTCTCGCATGCTTCAATTGAATAAGTGCAGAGATTTGTATGCATAACGAATTGAATGAATAATATTGATGCGAATTTGAGTTCATAACAAAAAAAAAAACTTTTTCGAAATCACAGAATGCAAAATGTATCGTATCACTTATTTCTGTGCATTCACCCGTACCTTACGGGATTTTCAAGATGCATTATTATTACATGTTTCAATCTTTCGAACAAAACAAACCAACGAAAACCTGCGTTGTTTCTTTAACCTTGAATAAATATTCAACATTATGCAATATTCAAAGTTACGAATAGTTTACTCTCTTTTTTTCCTAAGATGAGATAGAACAAATAAGGTTAAAAAAGAAATTGGTTTGAAAAGAAGATTGATATGAAAGGGCTAATACGTGAAATTTGTAAAGCAGGTTTAGATGACAAAAATAATTTTTGTATTTACCCATTTTTAAAATTTTTCAAGATGCATTATTCTTAAGCATAAAATCCATGAAAATCTTGTTCATTTCTTTAGCCTGGAATAAACCTTTGACTATACAATCTTCGACGCTTCAGGTACTCATTTCTTAGTTGAAATAGAATAAATAACGTGCAAAATTAAACTCCATTTGAAACAAAATTAATACAAGAGCCATTAAAAAAAATTACAAGTCACTGGAAAAACAGAAATATATTACGAGTCATTAAAGAAATACAGGTTTAAAGAAAATATGAAAATTTTGTGTACACTTGTGCCATATTCCTTCATTGAAATAAACTAATTTGTACGAATATTAGATAATTATTTTAACTGCAAAGGTTTTATTTGGGGGTAGGGAAAAAAAAAAACATCCAGAAACCTTGAATGCACATCATACTTTTCTCTCAACTCCCTCCCTTTTTAATACGTATTATTTTTTAACCTGAATATTTATTCAACATTAATGAAAATGTGAAATGATTTTTAATTAATTTTGTCCGAATTTTGATTCTTTTAACGGTATAGGTTATATTCGGTAGAAGGGAAAAATATTGGAAACTTTGAATGCATTGAATATTTCTCTCTCTCTCTCTCTCATCTCTCCCTCCCCTTTTAAACATGTATTATTTCTTTAACTTAAATATTTATTCAAGACGGAAGAAAAATTTAAAAGCGTGATGTAAATTTGAACAAATAATCAGGCTAAAGAAACGGCATAAAAAGAGAAGTATATGATTTCCAAAGCGTACATTTTTCATCGCCGATCAAACGAAATATATACCATTCAAAGAATTGGGAATGAAATAAAATTAAATTGTATCGCTAATAAATTATTACAGAATTTACATATTACTTTGACACTGAATAAGCATTCAGAACAAAAAAAAAATTAAGGATTTTCGCCACGGTCATATAGAGCAGATATGGTTAAAAAGCAAAATTTTGTTGGAACAAAATCCATGCGATGGCGACTGTCACATCAAATTTCTAAAGAAGCAGGTTCACGCGACAATGATAAATGCGATTTGCTTTAGGATAAACGCCCAACAGTTTGAAATCTTTTCATAAGTTTAGGAAGATTATTTAAATTAATTAACAGCTAAGGTATTAATAAAATATTCAACCAAGATATCGAAAACAAGAAGCCTTTTTCGGCATACATTACAGAAAAAAATAAACGCAAAGTTTTAAGGGGAAATTAAATTATGAATTGAAAATTTTTAGTTTGATCACTTGCAAAATTTAACAACTTAATTAAATGTTATTCAGTTCAGTTAAAAATTGCTAAACTTTATTTTTTTCGAGCAAAAATAAATTTAATCGAAAACATTTTAATGATCGAATGAATTAATAATCAGAATGGAGAAGGGAGAAAGAAAGTGTTTCCTGGCAATTCAAAGTGATATTTTAAAATCTTTACTAAATTTATATTTCCATGGGGATAGGATAGTGTAAATCAAAATTTTTATTTAATCAATGTTTCTTAGTGAAAAACTTTCTCTTTATGCATATTTTTACTGCTGTTAATTTTGTTGCATAGAATTTTTTCCCCTCCTTAAACCACGCTGTAACAATTAATAGCAAGGCGGTGGGAAAAAAAAAAAGATAATCAGGTAAACAAGGATATCAAATTATCCTGCTAAGAATGCTTGACGAATATTTTAGAAAAAAGGTACTAGAACTCCAATAAGAAAAACTAATTTAATACGCTATTTTACTGATATTTTAACTAAAATTACAGCGTACAATGAACCTTACTTATTTGTTATCAAAATATTTTCATAGTCGTATCAGGAATGTTCCGTGAAGAAATTTTTTTCTTGCGGAATATTTTTTATTTATTTTCTTTAATAATCTGCTGGAATGCATATTTTCATCAGTGCACTTTTCAGAAGACTGAATTTTTTAAAATATACATTTTATTTTGTCGGTAAATGAAATTTATTTTTCGAACAGTAATGAAATTTTTACACAAATAGCTTCTTCTAACTTCTTTTTTGAACTAATAAAGAGTTGCTTTTTTGTCTTTTTATTCAAACGTGACTTAATGCATTAGACGAGAATAAAATCACGCTATTTTCAAATAACTTAACAAAAAAAAAAAAAAAAAAAAAAAAAAAAAAAAAAAAAAAAAAAAAAATTGAAGAGATTCCAAACTAAAATGTTAAGAGAAATGAAACTTACATAATTCCTTAAAAGAACACAGTCCAAGTTTAGCTTATATTCACGAAAATCGTCGTGTCAGTCAAAAATTTTAACAACAGCAACAAACAAAATTATAAAGAAAAGGTACGGTTGCCTGCATTGTTATGCCTGCTTCTAGTTGCAATTAGCCTACAACGATGCAAACAGTAAAACTCATGACTATTTGTAAAGTAGGGGACGACTTAATAGATAGTTATCAACAGTACTAACGACTTTTTTTTTTCTGGCAGAGAAGAAGGAGCCGGATGTTTGCCAAGAACTTTCATGGGCAACTGGACCAATTTCGTGTTATAGGAAGAGGTAAATCACGAAAACACTTCGGCACAGCAAGTCCGACCTCACCTTAGCAAACTTCGTTGTACTGCTTCGCTTTGAGAATTTTCTCTTCTTTTTTGTTTTGCCTATGATTTCATTACAATATTTGGATTTTCGTATTTTACTGATTTCTTCCACTATTTCTCTACGCTGTCTCTCGTTATCGCTCTTCCATTTAATCTTCATCGTTCACAACATACTATACTTCCCTGGCAACAGCCAAAGTTAAGCGCGCAAACTGTTACTCGATACTCTGTTCACACCCCTTCAACGACGGTCTGTACCTTGACACTCCGCAAACACTGCCACATCAACATCCGTCCCTTCTGGTACGTAAAATATTTATTCTTACTTTTCTCTAATGTTATCACATCGTACTTTAATTTTAATTATTCAAAACTCCAATCTCTGTTTTTGGCTTGACATTAGGGATGGAAGTCAGCATTTTAGGCCTTACGGCGTAACTGATTGCCAGAAAATGTCAAACTTTTTATATTTAGCAATTCACAATAACTTCATTCCCTGAAGAAACGTTATTGTGCTTTTATTGCGTTTTTCATTTTACGTTTTATACTCTCTCATTTTGCGATTTATACTATCTCTCTATATATAATCCCCTATTTTTTCGTTTTTCCAACAACTGGTTTTCGCAGAGGGCTGGTGCTACAGAATCTAGATTTAATGCGACACATATCAGTTCCCAAGACTGATGGGCATTTGATTGTTGGAATTCCAATTCTAGGTTTTCTTCTTTCCTAGTGTAATAATCTTCAATCAAACTATCTTTTGTATTTCGTTTGTATGATTATTGATAAGGTAATTTTATTTAAATCTTTAAATTAATATTTGTATATATTGAAAATATAACACATGTTCTGATTAATTGATATATATTATATGGTGGTCCGCACCACCAAAAAGATAGGACACCGCTGTAATAGATGATGATATTTACGACAGACTCGAGAGCCCCAAACCTTTTCCTAGAATATAGGAACTTCTCCGCCGTGATTTAACTACTAGAGGTTAAAGCAAGACTAAAGGAAATAAATAGAAGACAGATCCGCAAAATCAATGGCCGAAGCCACGAAATTCCTCTTCCAACAACCCGAGCAGCTTCATAACCCCGATCTCATTTATTTCACTTAATAATGGGAAACCCAAGTCTGGCAATCTGGGAATATTTAGTCAGACGTCAGACAGCAAACAAATTGCAGTTGAGTGTAATCAAATTAAGTCTTAATTTACCTCACCCGAGGAGATGGAAACAATTTTGTCAATGCAGCATCACGGAAACAAAAGGGGCAAGTTAAATGAAGAGTTTTTGCCTTCAGAATAATTTTGCAGAAAATCAAAAGGGGAAAAAAAAAAGAAAAGTAAAATAATCGATTGAAAATTTAAAGTACATCTTACAAATAGTTTTTTAATAACATCGAAAGGTTATGAACTTTCTATTCTCCTAGATTCACACCCCCACACCAGCCTTTCAGCTTTTACACGGAAAAAAAAAAAAAAAAAAAAAAAGGCAAATGAAAGAGTTTTACGGTGTGTTTATTCTGCTTGTAATGTATTTTTCTATTGCTATATCATTGTAAAAAATAAATAAAATATACCAACAGAAGAAATATTACATTGTGTTACATTACGTAATTTTTGAGACGCATATTAACTACTAAGAAAAGTTTTCGAATTAAAAGTAGCAACAAGCTAAGCCTTAACAGGTTAATTTGTCATGCCCTATCTCACACAGGCTACGCGTTTGCGATCAAAAGCCATGGAAATTCCATTTTTTTTTTTTGCACCCGTATAATTTTTTATTTACACAGCTGCTTCATAGATGGCAGTACAATGCTTGTAATTTGATTATACAACAATAATATGTAGATTTACAATATTTTTCCGTTATGTTTGAAAAAAAAAAAGTTTTGAAAGATGCGAGGAAACTCAAATATAAGGTAAAATAAGGTTAGTTAATGAACAAATTTCATATCTTTGAAAAACCGTCACATTTAAAGAAAAATATAGTATTTTTTATATTAATCGATTTAGAATTTTATAAACATCAATAAAAAATAAAATAAATTCGGTGATTTTTGAACAAATTTCGTCAAAATTGTGCGACGAATAAGGGATTAAGCAAGACATTTATTCAGGATATAAACAAAAGAAATTCAATGCTCTTCAGCAGGTTTTACGAATTAATTTCAGTTTTAGATAAGCGAAAAAATTCGGAATGTTATGCGCACACCAAAAATATAGTTAAAACACTGAGTGTATAAGAGAATACGCTACATATGGAGACATTCCAGTGATAATTACACTTTCTTAAGAGGCAAAACATCTTATAGAAAAAAATAAAAATCAATATTTCCTTTTAAAAAGTGAACAAACTAATTAATATAACTATACATCTACCATAACTCGTACAGCTCTGCAAAATTCGGGGAAAATATTAACCTCAACAGAAGTAATACATTCGGCTGCAATATCTTTAAAACATTGTTTCCAGGAAGGTCAAAATCGGCATAAATAATTTATTTTAGCATAACAATAACAACGACTTTCGTATGTAAAGTTTTTAATCAAAAAGTGATCGAACTGGTCTGATATAAAGGGTGATTTTTTTAAACTGACAGTACTCGGGGCCTTCTGTAGCTTGATATATCAGCTGAAATGCCATCAAATTTGGCAGGGGGACTAATGACAACATGGGGGAAAAGATTCTGTAATAATAAAATAAATTAGTTCCGAAAGTCGCCCGATAGGGGGAAATGTGGCGCTGTTGTAGTCTGCACAACTGGGAACTAGACAAATGAATAACAAAGAAGAAATTTCAGTGCAAAACCGCTTTAATACAGCAAATGAACTGCCCCAAAGGGTTACAGAGAATTACAGTGCACCATGTTCTTTATTCAATAAAATTATTTCCTCGGCAAGGGCATGTGATGACCCTCAATGTGACCACCCTTTTCGCGGACCACACATTGCATCCTGTAAACAACATTCTCCATGTCCATTCTCCCCGGATCTAACCTCATGACTTTTTTCTTTTGTGTTATTTAAATCTAAGGTCTATTTTAATGAGGTCCCAACGTTGACGACCTTAAAGGACAACATATTACGGACTGTGCTAGCATTCCTGGTGACACGTTACTTTCGGTCGTCGAGAATGTTGAGTACAGAATGCAACGTGTGGTCCGCGAGAAGGGTGGTCACATTGAGAGATGTCTGGTGCAATGGTGCATTGTAATTTCATCTCTGTAACCCTTTGGGACAGTTCATTTGCTGTATTAAAGCGATGATGCACTGAAATTTCTGCTTTGTTATTCATTGTCTAATTCTCACTTGTGTAGACTACAGCGCGACATTTCCCCCTATCGGTGACTTTCGGAGCTAATTTTTTTTTCAATGAATCTTTTCCTCAAGGACGTCATTAGTCACCCTACAAATATGGTGGCATTTCAACTGATAGATCGAGCTACGGATGGCTCTGAGTAGTGTCAGCGTAAAAAAAAACCTCCCTGTATATCATTTCTATACTTCATATAATCTTAACGAATTTTAGGTCGAAATTACAAATTACGGAAAGAAAATGTAAAGGAAAACGTGATGAAATGCATCTAAAATGAAGAAAGCCGTAATCAAGAAATTGCGTATTGAGAGGACACGAAGAGTTTCACGAAAAAATTTAGACGCCTAAGCAATTAAGTTCCATGAATAGCGAAATTCACAGGAGGTAAGAGGACAGAAATATTAATTACTTGGTTTGATACAAAAGAAGGAATTCAAATGCACTCTCCCCCCAGTTTACCTCCCAAGTGTTGCCTCAGATAAAAAGGGCTACAATTTCGGTAAGTTTTAATATATTATTATAATACTAAGCAAAGCAGTCTCCTACCCTCCTTCAAGAATTCACAGGGTGACCACCATTTTTGCTGTTTCAGTTTCCCTGACTTTTCCAGGTTTTATAAAAAATTTCCCCGACTTTTTTCGGAGGTAGCCCATCAACCATAGAAAAAAATCACCTGCATATTGGCCATTCTAAGTATTCATTCAAGTCAGTATGGTTTGAATAAAAAAAGCAAAATGTTTGAAAAAAAGAACATTTATTTAAAACTTCTAAACAATAAACCAGAAAATAACTAATACATCTTTACAATGAAAAATTCTACTCTACCGAATTTTCCAGGTTTTTCTGATTAAAAATAAAAACTTAAAAAATCTTTAGGACGATCAAAATCTCAATAAAAATATACATTGCAAAATAAAACATAAAAAGGCAGAGAAAAAAAATGTAAGAAAACACGAATGGCATCGAATAGTTTGCAAAAGAAAAAAAAACAACTTTTTATTCCAACCAACTTCCTTCAATACGGCTCAAAATGGGCAATATATAAAGAGAAATAAATAAAATAAAACATCAAAGACAAAAAAAGAGAGAAAAAATAAAATTCGCGAAAATGGGAAAAACCCGAATTTACCATTTAAAATTAAATAAATAAAACTCTAATTTGAATTAAAAAAAAAAAATATTGGCGTCAAGCTTTACTTCACTTTTGCTAAGGGTTGATCTCATGTAAGATCTGAGGCGTGCGTAAAGAACGAAAAAAAAAAAAAACCGAGCATGCATATATAATACTAAAAAAAATCTTCTTTTATATGTATGGGTAACAACTGCCCCATACTTTGAAGATCTCACAATTTATCAAAATAATCAATAATCATAATGTTTCCCAACACTCAGATAAAAAAAAAACATACACAAAATAAACAAACAAAAAAAATGCTGAAAGAAAATATTAGCACTAATTTCAAATACTTCATAATTCAATGAAAAGATCTCCAGAAACGGAAAAGCAAACTAATTCTGGTATAACTCCTATTAGATATTAAATCATTATAAAAGCAGACAGTAGTGTGGATGCTAACTTGTAGACAGATAAAGAGAAATTTACGATCTCGTAAGCTATCTGAATCTCTTGGACATATAGCCACATCCCGGTTCTTCTTCCACATCTGAGTGTGATTTCATCTCCCTTTTTTAGTTTCTCTTGAATATCTCGAAATTTATTCAATTTTGAAATTGCATGTAGTCAGCAAATTAAAGAGTGTAAAATTCCCTACAAACACATGCTTTTATTTTTTTTTTTTAGTTTTAATAGTTTCCGAGATAATGGATTTAAAAATTTGCCATCATCTTGGATTTTATCCCCCCTTTTTTCAGATTTTTTATATATATATATATCTCGAAAACTATTTGATTTTCAAATTACATTAAATACAACAAATTCCCAACCAATGCATGCTTTTATTTATTTTCTAGCTTTAATAGTTTCAGTGATATTTAAGAAAAACTAAAAAGGGGGGGGGATAAAATCCAAGATGGTTGCAAATTTTGAAAACCATATTATCGGAAATAATAAAGCTAGAAAATAAATAAAAGCATGCATTGGTTGGGAATTTGTTGTATTTAATGTAATTTGAAAATCAAATAGTTTTCGAGATATATATATATATAAAAAATCTGAAAAAAGGGGGGATAAAATCCAAGATGATGGCAAATTTTTAAATCCATTATCTCGGAAACTATTAAAACTAAAAAAAAAAATAAAAGCATGTATTTGTAAGGAATTTTACGCTCTTCAATTTGTTAAATTAATTGTAATTTGAACTGACTCAATAGTTTTCGAGATATTCTGGAAAAACTAAAAAAGGGGGATGAAATCCAATATGGCGCGTGAGATTACCCCCCTAGGACCGGGGACTTTTAGTATGTTTATCGGAAGCCCCTAACGAACATGTGTACCAATTTTCAAAACTATATGATTTAATGTTTTTTTTCAAACCCTTCGTTGACTGGACTAATAGCCGAAATTTCGGTTCCTCGGAAATTTAAATGTAAACACCTCGCAACCTGGCGAGGTGTTTACATGAACACGAATGGCATTCGTTTTTTACTGTCAGTAAATGACAGATTTTCATTGGCTGCCAATGGTATTTCATTCTATTTATGAAAAAGATCAGCGAATTGTTGCCTGCAATAAGAATTATCAAAATAAAAAAAAATTCCAGGTTTAGAATAATTTTCCCTGACTTTTCCCGGTCTCTCGAAATTCCCTGACTATTCCCGGTTTTCCAGGTTTCCCGGTCGGGTGGCCACCCTGAATTCACTAAGAACGAGAAATATAATCTATTTATTTACATTACACTGCAATAATTAAAGACAATGAAAATTTAAAGCAAAACCATAATTAAAGAACATTAAGGAATCCAGAAAGTTTTATGATAACTCAAATTGACAGTACGGTTGTATGGTATAAGCCATGGAATGTACCATTACACCCTGTTCACTAATCCTCAATATGAGCCAAATGTATTAAAAGTAATTGATGTATTCCAAAGCAATTTAATTCTAAACACCAATTATAGATAAACTATGCAATAAAAGTCCACATTTGTAACGAAAGTTGTTTCATTTCATGGAGCTCTTTCTATAATCCTACACACTAGTGGGTTCAAGTAAGACATGAATGAGAACCATGAACCGGAGGAAGAAGGTTATGACTTCTAACCTGCGGATGTGCTTTCAATCAGCATTATTCAAAAACTGACAGACTGAACTACGCGTTAGCAATAAATTGTCCACTGCGGAGGGCGATGAGGATTTTACTCCAAGTGAAACAAACATTTTGACAAGTTATCTCTGAAAGCCCTCCAGGAAGGCAACACCCCCACCCCCCAAATATTGCAACTTAGTCAGATTCTACCTCGGGTGATATGCAGGTGTTCCAAGGTGCTTTGAACAACAGAAGATGCCACACTTCCCCTTTATCAGAAACCCACGACTCATGGACTTGGCTAGATATGCTAAACCAAGTGGGATTAGAGTTACCACCAACACGCATAGAAAACACACGGTAGTGATACGGCTGCTAGTAAGTTTCTACGTACTGACAACTTCAGTTGTCTTTGGTTGAAGTCACAAGAATATTTTTCTTCACAAACAGAGAAAAAAAATGAAGGCAAAATTAAGAATGAAGATGTACATGATCGTTTTATTTTCTCCCTTGAATCCGCCAAATTGAGTTTCAGGAAGATAAAAATATAAATTAATAAATCAGCGAAAGACCAAATCCCTTCAATCATAAATAAGATGAAATAAAAAGATCCTACACTAGTTTCCGAAATAATAGCCCCAAAAGTTTCTTTATGAAGATAAAATTAGAAAAGTACCAGAAAAGAAAACCACACAAATCAAAGAACATAAGTAGCAAAATCCTATTTTAAGATCAAGTTCTTGTATGTTTGTCTCATGAGGAACCTGCAACGTATATAGCTTTATCTCATAAATAACCACCGATACAAATACCCTTTCCACGCGCAGAAAAGAAAAAAATACGGCCTGCCATTGTACGGTAAAAAAGAAATAGTCAGCACAAAGAAAGTCCATTCGAGTTTCAAATGTAGTTGAAAATAACGACTGAACGTCCATTTCCGAGCGGGATGTCATTTTGTCTGAGCTTTGCACTTGAGGAACTGCACACGATACCTGTTGTAATATTATGGGGTTTGAAGTTATAAGGGGCCACATCATTCGCCGAGGATTCTATTTTTGCTGGTCATTTCAAGAGGCTAAGGGCGTTCACCAAATTCCTTAACATCAGTGATACGGCGCCTACAGGCAATTAACTTAATCTTTCTCGAGCAGGCGGCAATTTCCAAAATAAATAAAAGAACAATAAAAATAGCTTTATTTTCCTTTACCTTAGAAATTCCAGAGCTTTGCCATCCATTGTAACAAAATAATCGTCGGATGATTTAAACCGAAATACTCAGCTTTTGCAACCTAACTGTATAATAACCTTTTATGTATTGCTAAACACAAAAAGGAGTTCATCTGTTCATATACCACAAGCAAAGTAACGCATCCTAGAGAATTGTATTCAAAAATTTTAATTTTATTATATCTATATATTTTCATCCCGTTGGGGGGCACCTCAAATATGGCCATGAGAAGCCGACGTATATTAGGCGGGGTCTCGCACTCCCCGGTGTGTACAATAATGGTGTAGCTCGTTTCGGCTCATCTTTGAGGACAGATCGTACGTCTGTAATCGCTGCATGAGCCGTTGCTAGTGGGGGCTCATATGCGTTCGGCCACAATGCCCGTGTTTTCCGTCGCGGCGGCCGATCATTCAGAAGTACCTCTACACCTTTGTGCCAGGTCAGGGTTTTTATATTAAATTATCATATTTTTCGTAGATTCGTGTCAGTATGTCAAATGCATAGTAAAGGGAAATCATGCGAAAGAAGTCTATATATTTTTGCTTAATGATACATGTTTAACAATCTTGAACATCAGTCGTCACTAAAATTTAAAATACGATCAGAGACAATATAAGTTGACAGTACGGGAAAAACTGCACGGCTCATCATTACGGCCAGTTAAATTGTCCTACATACGATTCTAAATTATTTAACAGTATCTAATGTATTTGATTAGAATTTATTTTCAAACAAACTGATATTCTGTGTAATAAAACTTTCTAAATGAAACGAAGGCTGTTCAGTTTCGAGGATATTTTTCAATAGCCCTTATAGGCATATAGAAACATACCATTACGTTAGACACTAATACGTCATTCGTTTTCAGCTTTTAACTTGAATACCCGCTGACAGTACAAACCATCTTGTAGATATAGTACTTTGAACTGCCTAAACAGCGTGTTCCCTAAGATCAGTAATCGCACAGCCTATAAACCAGCTTACTTCCTTTGAGAGTGGCTAACAGAAAAAGAAAAACACAGATCCTAGATTTCCATTCAGTTCGGAAATGCTGGGGAACCCACGATGGTGTTTCTCCACACGAAAACAGGAGGTATGATCCTTCCTACCCTGAAATACTTTAAACAAAGAAACTTGTTCTTGAGGAGAACGGATATTAACATTTGCGCAAAGGCATATGTGAATGTGTTCGTTTTCAGTGCGGCAGAGCTTGTATGGTAGTAATTATCAGGTATAATCGCTCTCAATACTTTTGCTTATTTTAAAAAAGTATTATTCGACTATCCGTCAACGTACAATCGTCAGATTCCTGTTTCCTTTGTTTCACAGCGATTCTCATGTAATAAATCAGCAGTAATAGATCTCGCCTCCAGCAAATAATGCAGTTCTCTTTTCATTCAACAATAACTTTAATCTCAATAGAAACTGAGTTTCAGTTATTATTTCTTTTAGTTTGGACCTTTTTTAACGCACAAAAAAGTCTGAAATTTTATGAACATAATTTTTTGAAGTAAATAAATGATGCGTTAATTTTCCATTCAATCACAACAGAGCGTTAAGATATTTTACCAAACGATCATTCAGTTCATTAATGAAGAGTGAAAACAATTACATAGAGCTGAAAATTCCCAAAATGAAATACGAAGAAATCCTGAACCACGTTTCAGTCTTTACTATACCCGATTCATGCCAGCCGCCAAAATCATGCATAATTTTTTCAATCTGTGATCTCTGCGCTGATTCAACAATCACGAAATTTACCCTTTGCTCTCGTATATCTAGCGAAACAATTTGTCCCGAGACTCTTTTCAAATTCAAAAAGGGGTTGATGCTAACACCTTTTGGAAGACATTGGCAATGAATTCAGAGAAAGATATCAGAAACGACACCCCAGGGTTCTATCCGAAAGCCTTAGGAACTGAAATATGGATGGCGATCACGTGATTGGAGTTGTTATCTACATGTAGAGCTTTTATCGAGTCACCATAGTAACAGTGGATATGCTTTTCCGGTGGCTGATGGCAAACACCTCCCCCTGGTTCATTTATGCACGTTCAGAGCTATGCACCAGAGGTTACTGAAACTATCGGAGAAACCCTTTTTTTATACGAATTTTATGATTGCTACGTGAAAGAATACTTGTGTATGAAGCAAAGAGAAAGGAATTTTCCTACTGGCATCTTTTTCACATGACATGAATTTTAAAAGCTTGAGGAATGGAAAATTTATCACCTTTCAGCAAGCACGTAATTCTGTCTTAATAAGAATTTTCAAGTTTAAGACTTTTAGAATAAGTTTAATGGTTTTATAAGAACGTACTAACGAGTTGGTTCTGTCAACGTGGATCAATTTTGAATGATAAACCATGAAAGAAAAACAAATTCCACAGCAATTTTTACCTTTCTATTGAGTAAAGCTCAACTATGGGTGCTGTATTAATTAAAAAAGACATTTACCTAGAAAAGTAGAAAAAAAATTGGTTATTAGTTAAAAATATATATTTATATATTTCTTTTCCCCAAAAACATGAAAATTAGCAATTTAAAAAGCTCTATCTATACACTGGTCGGAAAGAATAAAATTCAGGATAGTTCAGATTATTGAGTACGAAATTCAACTATGATGTTACAATACAATTTCAGTGAAAACTCTTTCGTACTGCATATCGTTTTGGCGGCAGACTGCGCTGCCTAGTCTGGAAGATGTAGAAATCATAATTTTTCATTATTTTTATAAACATTTAGATTATAAAGAAATTAAATCCATACAGAAGCTATTTAACCGATATTTTAAAAATGAAAAAGATACAATGTTAAATTTTCTTCTTCATGAACGACAAATGCTTAAACTTGTGTAAAAGAAAAAAAATTCTAAAACTAATCTGATAAACAACCTCTACAAAAAAAAAAGTTTTCCTTTTACACACAAAAGGATCCCTGGCAAAATAAAATAAATCGGTTATCCAAATTATGAAACAGAACACTAATAATGTAAACAAGTTACGTAAGAAACTTATTATTAGATTTTGCTAAAATATTTTATTAATTTTGCACAAAGACGAAACTTGATCAACAGTTAAGAATTATTAAGATGCACCGCAGCAAGTAATTTGATATCAATCACTTTTTATTAAGTTATCTGAGGAAAAAAATAATAATAACATAAGAAACAAAAGCGATTCAAAAGCTACAAAATTTAATGAAATATTTTCAAAATTCGATATAAGCGAATTATTTTAGGAACACTAGCAAAGAAACCTCTTTAACTTGAATAATTTTTTTTATGCGCGTGTCGTCTCAAAATTAGAATTTTTTTCCTTTTTCCTTTCAAATAACTAGCCAAAAACATCCAAGTCATATTGATATTATGTAAAAGAAAACTAATCATGAAAGGTGAAGAAAAAGAGATTCTAGAGGACTTTTTTAGTGGATAATTCAAGGAAACAAGGGGGACATCATTAATTACAGCTCAAAACCCAAACAAAAAAATCTTTATGCTGATCTTTATGCTTTAATCTTTTTAATTCACGCATCGATTTATTTAATTTGAAATTTTTTGCATAAACAAAATATATAAAATAAAGCAAAAAGCTAAATTCATTGGAAATAAATAATACTTTTGACCAGTAACAACAATATCAATAATTTCCAACGCATTACATCAGAAAAATTTATCATCAACATTGAGGTTTTGCAATGCGGAATATCAAGAAAATTTCAGTTTTATAATTTTCTTCAGAAAATGACTAAAGTCAATGCGTTAGAAATTAAGGTTGAAAAACTAACTTTTACTATATTTCAGGAAGATTTCTACAAAGAAAAAAAAACAATATTTGATTTTATAAAAATTACGAAGATTATCTATGTCCAAAAATACAATACAATATTTTTATAATAAGATATATATAAAAAATTTGTTAATACTTTCCTCAAAAGATGCATAAAAATAGTTATCAAATTGACTCGAAGCTTGCAATAAACAACACCACCCCCGGCCCCAGCTGTATAAACAAACGAAAAAATCTCTTCAATGGACATTGTTTCAAACTGAAAACAGGAGCTCTCCCCGTCTTCAGAGGCAGTACTCATAAGACAGTTTTGAAGGGACAAAAGAAACAAGAATTCAAAAATGTTTTACATTACTCTTAATGAATTGACATGATTATAAAGAAAAGCAATCCAAGTATGGAAATAGGGTCAAAAGATAACGAAAAATTATTGTAAATAATTGCAATAACTTTTGACAATTGAATAAGAATGGCGATAGGATTTTTAAAAACTCAAATATACATATATTATTATTATTATATTATAGTTATTATTCCTAAATGAAGAATTATTTGATTTCCGATTTTAAATCATGAAAACTATTGAGTTTTCACCCAATACTTCTTTTTTTGTAACATAAATGGAAAAGAAGCTATACCATTACACGCTGTAGAAGTATTAAAAAACTTTATAAAACAATTATTGCAGTTTCAAGGGATGAGCTATCAAATTGATAGCAAATTGGTAATCATTCTTGCACATTCATAAGATAATTAAAAATATGAAAAACAAGTTTTTTGTTAAAACATCGCTCTTGAAATGTTAATTTTTAAGAAATAATAACTGAAGTGCCAATATCCAGCGTGCAGGTCGAAACTACGGGCAGTTCGTCCACAAAGATTCAAGAATAGAAAAATCAATATGGAGTCCGCAAGGGTTAAGCTTAAGTACAAGATAATGCAGTCGATTCACTATTAGTTGTAGGCGTAATGGCTTGTAGACGGAGCAAAGGAAAACTCCTCTCCAAATAACCTACTTTTCCCAACTCTTAAGTCGCTTCCCAGAGCCACTTACAAGCTAAACCGCTTTTAATAGTCTTTGCTACCAAAGTTTCACTAAGTCAAAGGAAGAAGTAGAGGAATTTTCAAGGATTTGTCACTAAAAGGAATGTTGACTTTGAATTTTTATCCCTTTATGATCACTTGAGAGTCTCAAAATGTTTGACTTGGTGGGAAGGTTGGAGAAATAACGACCGTATTTCTGGAGATTTTTCAACGACTCTTCCTTCTCCTTGAAGAACAAATTAGAAAAAGAAAAATTCTACAAATGGGAAAAAGTAAGGCAGGATGAATGCTCTTTTTTTTGAAGAAAAGCAACTAACGCCGTAGAATTTTTTCGAAAACCAGTAAGGATTTAATTGAAATGCTGTTGATGTGGACAAAAGAAAGTCGTTTCGTGAAAGACAACCGGAGAATATAACAAAATCTTGCATTTGGATCAAAAGGAAAATTGTTATTCTATCTGAAGATGCAATTTGCATCTGAAATAAAAGCAAGCAGACAGGAATATATTTTCGGCTATCGCCATAAACAAACAAAAGTTTCAAATTGAATTATTGAAATTTTACTGAAAGAAAAAGGACAAAGTCGGAATTAAACAAAACTTAACAAAAACAATTTTATACCATCCGTAAGCGGACAAAAGAATTCTTTATTCCCAAAATCTAAATAAAAGTTATCGATTCCAAATAATAACAAAAAAGTGTAGTGTTGGGAAAAAATTTCAGCATCAATTATGCAGTTGCTTATCTGGCGATTTAATCTATTCACATCGCAAATAAATATATTCCTTAAAAGTTTCAAAGAGTTTTCACGTCAGCTCAAAATCAAATCAATGTTTTTAAATAAAAAATGGAGCGAATGCATCCGAATAAATAACGGTTGGAACTGACAGCGAATGAGAAATGGAATTTAAATGTCGATGAACAGAAAAGGGCTGTCAAACCAATGACAAGTAAATTTGCTTGTTGACAGACTCCCAATTAAGAATCCAGCCCAGAAAACAAATGGCTGTTTCCGAAAACGTAAAAAGTGAAAGAAAAGAATGGATGATGCTAGTTCTTCTTCCGAAGAAATCAAAAATGTTGTAGCTCCGATTCACACATTTCATTTTCTAAAACCGTTTCTATATGAAATTCGAGAATGGTCCAGCACTCGCTCTAAAGAGATAGCACCGGAGAACCCAATTCAGGATCCGTTAGCTCAAATAAAGAGGAAGACATCGGATGGGATTGAAAATAAATTGAACAAAGTATCTGTCTTCAAGGGTTTTCGGATTTCAGCAAAAGAAGTGCCGTTTCAAATCCGCTTTAAAGAATTTCCACGCACACACACACAATGAAACTTCCCTATCTTTTGGCCAAATAAATTGTTGAAGAAAATTGTGTTGTTTTTCCGAAATCCGTCATCGTCAAAGGGTGGTTGCTTTTTCTTCCAGCCTCTTTCATTCCTGGGCCACTGTAGCACCCGCAATTCTTTCGGCGGGAAATAAATAACTGGCGTCGCCAAGAGAACAAGATAGCCCGGAAGAAACAAGATATCGCCCAATGGTGTATAAATTATTGGACCTTTCTCAGCCGGATAGTACCGTACTGATTATAGTAAAGTGGAAATGAAATAAGTGTTACCGTGTTTTCCAGAAAACAAGACCCATTCTGAAAATGAATCCTTGCGAGGTTTTTCAGTAAACTCGTAAGAAATGAATTATCCTTAAAATAAAATCGAGTCGAGATTGTCATCCAGAGAGATACATTTAACATATACAAACTGAATATTGAAATCTGAATAAATACTTCAATATAATTAATATTCCTGATATTAAAAACTCAAATTGGACGCTATTATGCAAATCAGAAATCAACTACTATTTTGTATATTTGAGGTTTAAAGTTTTAATCTTTACTTGAGAGTAAGTTGTTTGTTATATAAAGTTAAACTAACTTCACAAATTGTACAAAAGACTTCTAATAATGCAACAATTCATTTTGAAATAACTCGGCATTTCAATTTTTTCTTTTAATGCTTTAAGAAAATAGGTGTATCTCAAAATGTGCGCAATGGAGCTGGTTCTTAATTGCATAATAGCGTCCAAAAATTAAACGAAAGAAGTATTTATAAGTACCCAAATGGGTGTATCACTGCAAGAAGTGGAGAAGAAAGACATTTAGAATGAGTTGAAGATTTTTGACTACGATAAACACATGATTTATATTTGAATAAATACAAGGGGGTCATAAATTATTGGACCCAATTTCAAAAATTAATAATAAAAAAAAAAAACTAAATGTTACAACTGCGTTTTTTTAAATGAGAGAACAAATAAAGTTTTTTTTCAGGTAGGTGGCGTACCATTCACGTTCTACAGCGAGAGATTTCCATTCGCAATTCTACCGATGAGAAGACGATGCGCGTTTTCTGGTTTCCTTTTTTAATTTTACTTGAATCTCTCGAAAACTATTCAATTTTCGAATTACAATTGATTTAACAAATTAAAAGCTAAAAATTCCCTACAAATACACGCTTTATTTTTCTTCCAGTTTTAATAGTTTCGTAGATAATGGCTCTCAAAAATGGGATATGTCCAATAATTTACGACTACCTAGACCAATATATCCGATACAGAATTAGAATTTCAGTGCATGATAGAAATGTATTTTTTTTAGTTGAAAATATAAAGTGAAGCTCAATTAATGAGATAATCTGAAACGCAATATTTTCGAAAAAATGTCCTTCTCGGCGAATTGTCATTTCCCCGCATTTCCAGCATTTATGCAATGCATTTCCTGCTTAAATGGAAACATTCCTTTGTACAGAACCTCCTATGCTTCGATTTTCGACAAGAAGTGCCATTCAAAAATTGGAAGATTATAGATTATATTTTCGGAAATTCACTATTTGCTGAAAAATGACTAGTTCACAACAATAGTTGCGACGGTAGTCGCTTGATAGGAGAGCTAAAAGCAACGGAATTTTCCGAAATTTACAAAGGGACGGCGACGTCCTTGTCAATCTGAATGATGAAGTAGCCAGATTTACCGAAAATATCGGCAAAAGAGTAGAGAAGGCCAATGCTATACTGAGAAAAAACTTCAATCGCAGGAAATATACCAGTGAGGTTATATTCATGGCTGTTATTAACCAGGAAAGAGGCTAAATGCCAAAACAATTCGGAGATCCAAACTATGTAAAGAATTATTTTCCTTAAGTTCTCTTTAATTTTGGTTAAGGTTCAAGACAAGGTTGTTTATTCAATTAAATGTGGGTAAATATTAGAAAATTGTTATGTAATAATGAATTTGAATATGAATATAATAAATTATATTTGAATATATAACATATATTATATGACAGTTTATATAGAATAATATATATAAACTATCGACAAAAGAGAAAAGAATGCCAATGCTATATTGAGAAAATAACTTCATTCGCAGGAAATAACAAGCGAGATTATATCCGTAGCTGATATTAACTAGGAAAGAGTTTAAGTGCCGCCCCCCCCC
>BGPR01000117.1:1033469-1079060 GCA_013235015.1 Araneus ventricosus | reverse complement strand
TAAACTGTCATATAATATATAAACTATCGACAAAAGAGAAAAGAATGCCAATGCTATACTGAGAAAATAACTTCATTCGCAGGAAATAACCAGTGAGATTATATCCGTAGCTATTATTAACTACGAAAGAGTTTAAGTGCCGCCGCCCCGACCCCCCCCCCCAAAAAAAAATAAGGAGGTCCAAACTCTGTGAAGAATTATTTTCTTTAAGTTCGCTTTAATTTTATTTAAAATAAGGTTGTTTATTCAATTAAATGTGGGTGAATGTTAGAAAATTGTGAAGTCATAAACAATGAATTTGAATATGACAAGTCTACTAAAAATAATAAATAAAAAAGTTTAATCTATCATTAAAATTAACTTTTGTAACGAAAAAGTTATTAAATATAAAATTACTAACAAATTATTTTCATTTAGGTGCTTGAAGGTAGTTTATTCAAGTAAACACAATTTTGCGCTGGTCAAGTAAAAGTACGTTTAAAGTAATTTAAAAACATAATGCAAGAATTATCGCCGGAATTGAGCCCAGCAGACGAACAAATGAGCTGCAAAATGTGTTAAATATTGGTAAATGATAGAAATTATGTTGTCATAAGTAATGAGTATGAATAAAAAAAGTTTCATAAACAATTAGGGATGAAACCCAAAGTTTAGTTCAAACGTATTGAAAAAAAAACTATTTCCATGTTTTTTAAATATAAATACAGAAATAAAACTGATTCATTTTTTATGGATAGAACTGGTTTATATATGTTTATATTAATGGATAACAAAAAGTGTATGAAATTTCACAAACACCTTTAATTTCTCAAGAAATTCACTTTCATTAAAAATTCATTATTATACTCAAATAATTTTAGAGTTCATGGTAAATACCGAGGTATTTTTCTCTACCGATTCCTTCAATATTCGTACTAAATATTAAGATAAAAAAATTCAAACAAACGCATCTAATTTAGAGTTATTAAAACCATCGTAAATAAGTATTAAAAGTTAATGGCGATGCGAAAGAAATTTAAAGGACCTTAAAAGTGCGTTTAAATATAAAATATCTAGAGAACTGTATTGAACATATAAATGCAATATCATTTCACAGGTTAGGAGCCAGGTTACGTTTTCTTTGACATCTTATCAAAATATTTCCTTTTAAATAAAAATCAAGAGGGGTGGGAGAAGAAATGGTCAAATTAAAAATTTCCATAATATCTTTTTCTAGATTAAACGAAAATGTATTTCAATATAAAGATACGCAAGAGAATTTTGAAATGTATCTTATGTAACATATATTACCGCTTGCCATCTTAGAGAGAGAGAGAAAAAACGAGTATTTTTTTATTTTCAAAGCAACTACAAAAGAAATTTATAAGGCTACACACTTTTTTTAGTATTTTTAAGCAAAGGACATATGATACACGTTTAGTATGCCACGCCATGTCAATTTTGGAATTCATTATGCATTTTGCAGGAGAAAAAAGAACGCGACGTGACAGCACAGTGTAGAACAATGTGCAATTATATAGCATTCGCAGTTGCGTTTGTCCTGCGGCTGTGACGTCACATGAATTGACACCAACAGATATTCATAAGGAAATTAATGGAAGTACTTTCAAGCATCAAAGAGACTAAAATAAAAAAGAAACATTTCTCTCTACATTTTTCAAAGGCCATCTCCTACCATCATATATTTTGGTGCAGTTTCTGTTCTTGAGTATATCACCAAATATGTTTAAAAGAATCCCACTTTTACCTTGACGTATTTAGAAATGATTCCGTTATAGTGGCTACGAACAGACGACTAATGCATTTTTGAGTTCAGCTTTGTTCCCTAATGATGGAAACCATCAGCAAACAAAGCAGAAAATTAACCAAACAGCGCATACACAGGTTTATTGATTGAATTTTAAAGCAAAAGTGAAAAGACCCTTTGTTCAGGTTAAAAAAATAATTTAATTATATAAACAAGAGTTCTATTAGATATTTCTATAAGTGAAAGGCAGATGACTCGCGTCTTATGGACAGAGACGGAAAGAAACTCAAGGTGATTACAAGAAACAAATAAAAGTATTTTTTTTCTAATTAGCTCTCATTATCGAAAACGACAAGCCTGTTTGGACCATCTTATAGTTATTTGTAAACAGAATTAAATGAAACCAGGAATGAACTCGATTCGCTATTCCTTGACTGTTTCTTGGAGATAATGGACCTAGATAGAATAAACCAAGAAAATTTGCTAACCTTTGTACTCAAAGACTAATTAGGATTTACTTGTGAACAAAATTAAATGAAACCCAAAATGAATCTTACGCACCATCCGTTGATTGTCGTTCCTGAGAGGCTCCAGCCGCCAAATGGATTGAGAGAATCCAATTCATAAGTTTTTATAACAAAAAAAAAAGAAAGCTATTTTTGCCAAAGATAGTTCCTTTTACAAATTTTATCGCGAAGAAAAACCGCTGATATATCTATACTTATAAAAGGCAATGTTTGTGTGCGTGCGATGTCCAGACAAATCTATAGCACTCACAGCCATGAAATTCGGCACACAGGTAGTCGTAAAGGTGACTTAATGTATTTCGAAGCCGGAATTTTAAAATTCAATCTAGAAAATTTTTTATTTAATGTTTTGTGTTGTTTTGGGTCATTTTTGGCACGTTTACGGCTGTAGTATCTTTTCTAATGATCGTTGAAAAACAATCAATACACCATCGGATAGAACAAAAATTTTCTTTCTAATGAAATTTGTTTTGAGCTTCAAACGCAATTTACTGAATTTTGAGAAATTTTAAAAATATAGTCAGTTTTACATTCGAAATTTTATTTTTGTTTTTAAATTTGCTGCATCCGACATTCTAATAACACTATTATTTTCCATTTTTTTTTCAGCTTATAACTGGAACGGCTCTGTCGGATTTAAAACAAGAATGGTTAAAATAACTTTTCCAAGTTTTTCTTAAATTTTTTCCAGGTCAGTTTTTGAAAGATATTTTTCTTCTAGCGAGCTTCCTCCCGCGACACTTCTCTGGAACTTTGCTGGAAATTTCATTGACTGACGGGGCAGAGCGCAGGTGACGCCATAACCTTCAATTGAATGACTTGGATTATTATTTTCGGATTCGATTTTATATTTGCTTGCTGTATAATAATCATTTTCACGTTGCAAATTTTTTAATATTGTTTCGGATTAACGTACTCTGTATTGTTCTTCTACAATTGAAATGCCATTATCCCGAAGAAAAATAAGCGGGAAAATGAATAATGTGTATCTTTTGTTTTGTTAACAGAACTTTTTCATGTCATTGTGGTCGGATTTTTTTTTTTCTTCATTTTGCTGAAGTCCTGGTTCCACGGGCAACGCCTTGCGCGTACTGCTAGTAGAAAATATTCTGAAGCTGAAACGAAAGAATTAAATGAAACCCAGAAAACGAATTTGATTCGTCACTCTTTGACTGTTTGATGGAGAATAATGGACTCTAGATGGAATAAACCAACAAATTTGCTGACCCTTGTACTCAAAGACTCATTAGGATTTACTTGTAAACAGAATTAAATGAAAGCCAAAATGAATCGTACGCCCCATCCGTTGATAATCGTTCCTGAGGGGTTCGAGCCTTTAAATGGATTGAGCGAAGCCAATTCAAAAGTTTTTAAACCAAATATAGAAGGTTATTTTTGCCAAAGATAGTTCTCTGAAATATTTATTGCGAAGATAAAACCGTTGTTATATAGAAAATATTCTCAAGCTGAATGAAAGCAGAAACGAAAGATCATCGTGGCTTGAACACGAAACATTAAGAATTAGTTTTTCAAGCGTCAAAAATGTGAAACAATTTTTTTTATAGTTTCTTTCTCGGTTCTTTCTTTCCTGGGAACAAAGTATTTCCACTGATTTGTTCAGTTTGTCGTCCAGATGTCTGGAACGAATGATAACCAGAGATTTCAAAATCTTTCATCCCCTTACAAACGGAAATTCATTTCGAATTTCAAATTGCAACACAGTATACATATATTCTGCGGGAGAAAAAATAAAAGGGAGAGAAAGTTGTCGGAGAGGAAAATAAATCTTTGCCCTGGCATGAGAATTTCGGCTCCAAAACTCACAGCAGGAAGAGAAAATCGAAAGCCCATTCCATTCGCGAACAAAAGGACATCACTTGTCTTTGACTGAATTTACAATGCAAATGCCTGGTGTGAGCAAGACCGGTTGGGGAAGTAACGAAATGTCTAATAATTCCGGCAAAGTACACACGCAAAAAAGTGCCAAAAATATAAGTGCACAAACAATGTGTCTAAATAAATGGAACAAAGAGTGTCAACACAATAAAGACAGCTATGTAGACGCCACTCCATCATACATCCCAGAAATGACGGTAAACGTCTCCCAAACAATGTCCTGCACTTATAAAAATATGAAAAGACAAAACAATCAAATCATTCTTTGGAGAATAACAGGCCTTTCGTGAAATGTGACTGACATCAAATGCGTTTTGCAAGAACAAAGGAAATACAAATACCCTAAGTGCTACATTATTTTTGATAGTAATGTTCAGCATTGATTTTTTCGGTCTTTCGTGTTTTTTACTAAAAGGAAAACTGTGTAACCAAAGAATATTTGAAACACGGAGAAAAAGCATTTTAAAAACCGTATAATAATTTAAATAGAGAAATATGAAGTACAAGCATTTTTTTTTATGTTGTCTGATCATTAAATTGGTTTTTATGTTTTACTTCATTTCTTATCTCTGCTCATAATTTTATTTCTAAAATCAAAATAATTAAAGAAACAAAAAACGAATCCCTTGAGGACAGATAAAAAGTTCTCTATTTACTTTGATATTAAATTTTATAGTTTTTTTATTTGAGTAGTGGTTAATAACTGCAAATTAAGCTCTGTAATTTTTAAAGTTAGCAACAAAAGGATGGTTGAAAATTATTTAAAATATTCTCAAAAAGTTAACAAATATTTGGTTTATCTAACAGGTAGTATTTTCATTTCATTGTTGATTTTTATAATTTAAGATAAACTTCTTTACATTATGTTATGCAATGTAAATAAAATATATTATGTTGCATCATTTAGATTATATTAAATAAGGAAAAGTATTTTAAGATAATTACTACAGTGCAACATTTGTTCATTAAGATATATAATTGAGATGAAAAGATGTGCACAGAGGAGAGGTAAATAATAATGATGATGGGTCGTTTTTCTGCAACTCCAATTATAATTTAATATTGGCAAATAAAAAGCATAAATTAAAAAATGGCGTGGATATTATAATAAATCATGGATAATAATAATAACAAATCATGGATATTATTCGATATAAAGAACAAAAAATTACCATCAATTCCGATTTCTATTTAAATACAAATACTTTTAATGATGGTAATACCAACAACATCGGCACAACCATTATTAAAACTGACAGCCAAATCAAGTAGTGATTGAATTTAAATGGTTTCAAAAAGGAGAAAAAATACTTAAAACATGAATGTACACTGGAAAAAAAAAATGAATGAAATGCCTTTAAACTAGTCAGCAGCTTAGTTGAAGGAAATTAGTGCAGTCTAGAAGCTGAAAGCTTATTAACGATGCTCATATATTCTGTCATTTCGAACACCATTTACGAATGCCGCATTAAATTGGAAGGGTATCATCTTTAGAACAAGCCCCGTCTATAATTGGGATCCGAGACGTCATCAACACATTAATCTGAAGTGAAATGTTTGAGAACCCAACGACTGCACGTGTCGTTCTAATTATTGGTACATCAGTTCGATGGAAATCTGGGCTTTTATCAATGACTGATGTCAGCGAAAAGTACACAAAGACCCACAGCTAACCCGCAATGACTTCCTTATTACCATTTCTATCCGATACAAAGAAATATTATTTTAAATAAATGCGTTGTGCCGTTCTAATTATTTGGACATGATTTCAGTGGAAATCTGGTCTTTAACACTGTTTGAAGTCAAAGTAAAGTACACAGAGACCTACCCAAAGGAAAACAGCAACGATTTCCTCATTACCAGTTCCTGTTTTATGAATAAAAATTATTTACAATAAATATTTCTCGATGCACATGATTACGTCACTGCAGGAGATGCATCTACCAGGGCAATATCTTTTCTTCCAAGATAAATGCTCGATTTTGGAAAGGCTCTTGGAAAATATTTCAGTAGCCTCATTATGACAACAAAATCCCCCAACACAGCTTTGACAAGACCTCAAATTTGCTGCACACTGGCAAACAAGGGCTTCAATTTGGCTATAGAAAACATCGCTTAGAAAAAGATGGTTTTTAAGCGCAAGCTTTATGCGAGGCAGAAAGCAGCAATCGTGCGTTTTAATAAGGGGTTTTCTTTGGAACACCACACTGGAATTTCCAAATTCGTTATGTTTTATTCATGTTGAAGAATGGGATCGAAAAGAAGAAAAAGAACGAGATAGTGAGGGAATACATTTAAAGGAATATTCAAAAATGCACGTTAGTCGTAAAATCGAAATGAATACATTGAATGGTTGAAACTAGTAACATTATTCAAAAATAGATGTTCACTAAAATCATTGAAAATAAAACATTGAAGTAATATTTTGAAGGTCTACAAAGAGATTAACTTCAAATTAATAATTTAAGCAGAGTACTTCTTCATCTAGCGACATTTTCACGAGTTAATACAGGCAAAAAACACACATTAAAATCACTTGAAATCCAGGCTATGTGAAATAAAATGCGCACATGTTCATTAAGACATAATGGATGCAAATGAACGTCAAAGGACACTTCGTGATTAAAGTTGCAATTCAATGTCGAATTTCTAACCGTATTCAAATAAGGAGAAAGGCTAAGATAAATAATTAGGAAGTTAAAAATTATCATTTAAGGGCTATCAGTAAACATCAAATTTAAAAATATGAAGTAAATAAAGTTAAAGAAGGGGGAAAAACTGTTTAAATTTATAAGCAATTACATGAACGTGTCCAAAATTGACAACGGAAATTAATTAAACTTCAGCATGCAATTACATTATAAATTACAAAACAGTTCAGCAATGCTTAGATATTTATAATAACAAGTGAGTAAATAACACTGTAACAATAACGCTGATTCACCATCAATACCTACAACGAACAACGTGAACATATCATCCTCGTTAAGCTAATTGTCCTCTCAGAGAACTCCAGCACACCTATCAGACATCCCCATTTTGGAATACCAATCAAAGGGATATAAAGTAGATGCGGGAGTCTTAAGAGGGCCCGGACACTAAAATGGTGCTTGACTTTGATAGCGTTAAGCGATTCAGTCAACTTGGTAATGGAAGTCATCGGATGTTGAAGCACGTTTATCTCGAGGAGGAAGATAGACCGGAATTGATAACAATGAAAAGACAACTACGGAAGAATAGCTTCCGATTAAATCCAGATATTAACTGACGAGCAGATATCCACCCACATGCTTCAACAAAATTATATATACTACATATTAAGTCTGTTTCGGTGGTGGAAAGAGGTAAATACAAATAGGTAAATGGTAGAAAGTAAACATAATATAAAACTTGGTATTAAAAATACATAAGAGAAATAACACTCTGACAATATTGTGGATCATTTAAAAGGCGGGGAAGAATTTCCAGATTGTATTCATAACCATTCATTGAAGCATCGTTTTTAATAAAGTTATTGTCTGCATACAAAATATTAACTGTTTGAATTCATTCACATCATTTATTTGTTTATGCAGGTGCAAATCTCGTTTACTTGAAATGTAATGAAGCACAAAAGTATGGGATTAGCCCAAACTGCCATGAAAAGCCGATCAAAATACATTTGAGCCTTAAGATAGTTGCAATATAAAGAGAGCGAATTGTCATTTTGGACAATGATTAAATCATTGCTATTTATCTATTCGACAATAACTTCCATACAGTTTAGTTTAGTAATATTAACGTTCTGTTTTGAAGCAACTCGAGGGTTATTTTGGGACGGACCTCGCAATTTTGAACAGCGGTCAAATGACGAGGACCTCCCTCTCCAAACTTCCGCACCACACCAGCGGGAGGACGTTGGACCCACGCCAGATTTAGCATGCACCAGTCCCACAAATACGGCAGATTTTCTGTGGAATCGGGTTCCAAACCTGGAGCCTTACGGCTCCGAAGTCGAGACCGTACCACTAGGTCGCCGTGGCCCCCTATCTTTCATACAAAGGGGGTGGAGAAAAGAACGAATAAGAGAAGAAATGGAGAAAAATAAAGGGATTTCCCGAATAAGCCAATAGAGGCGCGAGGATAAAATAAAATAACCGTAAAAAAGAGAAAGTAGCCCTGAACATAAAAACTATTAAACGATTACTTCGCGTTTAAAGAGAGAATTTATCACTTATGAACGTTTATCAAAGGTGGAAATCAATTCACATGAAAAGGTTCTTTCTTTTCCCCTGAAACAATTTTCGTAACTATAGTTTAAACTAGATAAGTTTCGGATGTTTCGTTCGATGAGATAATAGAAAGATTAAAACAGGAGCAAATTGAAATTGCTAGAAATCGAATTAAATAATGAATATTTCTTCCTATGAACAATAAAACCTGCTGCTATCTCATTAATATAGCTGGTAAATGGTCTGTCTTTTTGATAATCTTTAAAATTATTTCTACCTCAAAAGAGTTAAAAATCTAATAGAATTAACATGTTGTTCTCAAAATAATTACAGTGATTGCGCATGTCGTCTAACTGCACGCTGCCTTACCCTGTGCTGTGACGTCACGTTCTTTTACCTGCTGCAAAATAGTACATTTGATGGCGGTACATTTGACGTGTGTCATATAAGCATGCATGGACTCCATTAAAAAATACCACGACATCTATAAATAATTAAAAACGGATTCAATTTAAACTGGAATGTTCAGCAATTTTTCCAAAATGAAGGGTTTTTTGGATCTTGGTAAATGGAGACAGTGGCAAGTAACGATGTAGTTTCTATAAGCATCACAGATTAAAATAAGGAATACAAAAGACCGTTTTTATCAATACGAATTTATCAAATAGGAAAATATTTGCCTACTTGCCTCCAGCATCACAAAGTCTATCTATGAATATGAGTCAATGGCCCAATAAAACAAAAAAATCGAAGGAGGACAAGCAATGAAAAATAGACTTACATACTAACAAAGGATATTTTTTAAAAACAGCCGGAAGTTAAAATCTCAGAGACAACTACATGAAAATGTTCAATAACGCCATTTAGAAGAAGAAACGCACGAAGGAAAAATTTAATTAACTTGCTATCAGGATGTAGTAACAATGAGAAAACATGCTTCTTTTATCTTATTGAAAAACAAATCTTCGATAAACGAAAAATCTCAACAAAGTCAACACAACAGTAATTAAAATTTTAACCGGCAGAAAAGAAAGAACTCAAGTTCGATGGAACCCTATCAGATCGATTTTCTTTTCATGCCTAATTCAAATCACTGCCAAGGAACTTTCGCTTGCCGAGTTCGAGTAAGAAACAAATCAAAAGAACAGATGTTGTCCCGCTTTTC
This sequence comes from Araneus ventricosus, assembly GCA_013235015.1. NCBI lineage: Eukaryota > Metazoa > Arthropoda > Arachnida > Araneae > Araneidae > Araneus > Araneus ventricosus. Next base: position 1,069,514 of record BGPR01000117.1, on the reverse strand, counting down.
AGAAGGAATTGAGTGAATTCAGAATGCTGGAAACGTCAACTCTTTTTATTCAAATTATAAAGAAAAATACGTAGAGAATTTAATGAAATCTAATTAACAAAAATGCGAGAAAGACTTTACAGAATAAAAGCAATAACCAACATACCAAGTCTAAAACATCGAAAAAGATTTCCGATATTCACTCAACGTCTGAAGCTAGAATTGGTTTATCAGTTTTAGCGTTGATTTAATGTATCTATTTGTGATATCAAAGGAAATGTTTCAGCTAAATCGATAGAAAATGGCATTCGATATCGAAATGTACCGGCACTGAGTAGTTGGAATATCTCAAAATCGTAGCACGTATCAAATAAACGATATTGATTTATTTCTCATGATACGAAAACAAAACATTTCCAAATAGCTACAGAAAGAATCAATCGAAAATGTGATGCTATTGTACTTTTAAGAATAACGATGATAGCTGACTTTAACTAAATATAATGAGGTCAATATATAACTAAAGTGTTCTAACATAAAAAAATAAATGTTCTTAAAGTTCCGAATTCCGATATTTTCCCTCTGAATATCTTTTTCAAGCATTTCGAAATTAAAAATATACGAGTACTAGACGCCGATTCTTGACGATTACAGTGCCGAAGGACTGAGGCAAGTCGAGCCAACCATATCATACTCTGGAAGGTCCTATATATATATATATATATCATTTAGCTAATTCCTTTAGAGAAAAGGAATGCATGAAAAGAAGAAGAATTGGTTTAGTTTAGTTTGATTAAATCCCTTTTAAGTTACACCAAACCTATTTCAGAAATACCGGAAGATTACGGAATTCAAGATACGGTATTTTGAATTGTGATCAGATGACGAGTATGCAATCTAGGCAGGCACGCCTTTTTCCAGACTTTCACACCACACCAGCGAGAGACGTTCCACCTCAACTCCTTAACATACAATGACGTCTCTGACACGTGCATCGAATTACAGCATTTTCGCTATTTAAATCCGTATTTAAATCAACGTAACAATTAATTTTAAATACAAAAATCACCGGGACACGCTTAAATGTCTCAAGTATCCTTTACCATCTTAAATAGAATTAAATAATAGAAAATATCCCAAATGGGTAGTGGCTTCTAATTAAGAGGTCAATAAAATCGTGTGTCAAGTGGTTAAACAAAATGTGCACTAGGCCCGGGTACAATGCAGATCCTTGAACCTACAACTAATGGCCACGAAGCAAAGCCAAGATTCTGCCACTAGACTCTCAATTATCATTTGAAAAAACAACAGTGTCTATATTCCAAATGGAAGCAAATTAATAAACACCCCCCCCCCTTTTACTCTATCCATTATCGAAAACAGATAAATGTAATGAAATGAAATGGTGTCTAACAAATACCGATAAAAATATAACGATTTATTTAATCCTTACAGAGATAACACATTTATAAAAAAAAATGAAAATTTTTAAATTTCCTGTTATTTTGAATCAGCATATCATTTGTATTCATTATTCAAGCTTAGTCTTGTAAAAGTACATGTGAAAAGATTCACATTTTAATATAAATTTATTAGTTAATATATTTTGATATAACAAAAAATAATGTGCAGCATAACATTTTCTCCAAACAAACTGCAAGATGAGAATGACTCAATTTCACTTAAATTTCAGATTTCATGCCTGTAATATTCTCCAATTTAACGACATATCTGTGTTATAAAGTGAGATTTAAAAAATTATATCCTTAATAATTTTAAGTAATTATAAAGCCAAAAAACACATTCAAGATACACTAGATAAGATGTTTTTGTCAGGATGGAAGCATACCACACACTAATAAAATGTAGATTTTAATTCATTCGATTTTGAACAAATTTTGAAAGTCTTTAAACACATACGAACATTGAGTTCTTGAGAAATTAAAACCTAGTATAAGTAAAGCATGGGAAAAAATTCAAATTTAAAAAGTCAAGTTTGAATAATATTTCATTACTTCGAGATTCATTAATTGTTCCAAGAAAAATTGAGAACTCCATGAAAGAGCTACTTGAGAAACTGGGGAAAATACACATAGTTTCAAACAGTCAAAAACGAATTTTTAGGAATGCAAAATTACTATACTTCTACTTCTTTTAAAGCATAAAATTCTTCAAAGAAATCAATTTCTAGTCGAACTAGTAAAATACACCATGAAAGAGGCAATATTTTTTCGTGTAGTGATTTAAAGAAGTATGGTAGCATATTTCCAGATTGTAATCTTCTTTTATGCTAACGAGTTCAGAAAGATGGCACAGATTATATAAATTTCAGATTAACAATAAAAAGAGCAGGAAAAGATACAGATCTTCAAAATTGCCTTTTGGAATCTCTGGAAGTGTTCAAAAGTCATCTTAGCATTTCGTTTTCAGATCATTTTCCAAATCTTTAGCTTCTCGATAAAATCAAAATCATGTACGAATTTCAAAAAGTGGCGAAACTTTTATCCAGAATTTATGAGAAAAATAGATTTCAAAACTTTGAACTACCTTATTCAAAATACAGATCTTTTATAAAAGTGAAATAAAATAACAATAACTTGAAGAAAAAAACAATATGCAAAAATAAGAAAAAAATGCCAACATTTTTATAATTAGATCATACATCTTGGCATTAAATAGAACATAAAAAAACAAATGAATTCAATGAATCTTAAACATCAAAAAACAAATAAATGACCGTATTTTAAGAACTAGACTGAGTTCCATAACACCAAAAACAACTATAAAGACTAATTTCCAACCACATTAATTTCTTTTATAATTGAAACCTCAGCGATCATGATTGAAAAATCGTTCTAATTAATTACACACAAATTGATTTCGTTCTTTTTTTGCAGCAAAAGTTATTTTTTTCGAGAAAAATCAATTACAAAAAGTGTTACAATTTAATCAACAATGAAGGAATTAAAAAATGCCCAATTAATTAGACACATTTTAAAATGCGAATTTAGAGCCAAACAATAATTACTTTCTCTCCTTAGGTAATAAAATAAAGCTCAATTTAAATATACAGGAGAAATATTAATTTTAATATCAAAGCATTAGGCGCGAAAAATTTATATACTGAAAAAGTGTCAGACGTTATGAAGTACTGCTAAAAGGAATATCGACAGAAGACGGGACGGTCCCTCTCGAGACAAGCCATACTTAAAAGTTTTCAGCACAAAAATTTCAACAAAAACAAAACACTAATCCAACACGGACCTTTATGGATCTGCTCCTTTAGAAAAGTTGAAAAAAGCCGCTGCCCAAGTAAAATAGTAAGCATGAAGAGCAGATTTTTATGAAGGCCGCACGGGAAACTTTTGACGAGAAAGGATAGAAAAGAGAGAAAGAAAGAAAAAGTGAAAAAGAAGGGAAAAAATAAAAATCGATCGAAGGAGATAATAAAGGAAGTGCTGGCTTTCGTACAAAAGGAACTCTGGAATTGAATGCGCAGGATTATCATTTTGGGCACCAAATAATGAGAGCCCCCCTTCTTTTTTTGCACTGAACTCAGGAAGTGTTTTACATGACAATGCAAGTGAAAGGTTGATTAATGGCTGACACGAACAGAAGCAGCCATTAAGCACGACGAATACCCGCGACAAGTTCACGAAAGTCTAGACAGCACAGTAGCATTAAATACTCACAGCATCTTTCGAGGGAAAATTCGCACTGGGAAACTTCGGAAACCCTTCAATAATTCTACTTATCAATTCACAGTGAAATTTCTTAAAATGTTATCAATAATGTGCTCCTAATTTAAGAGATACCAAAAGGCTGCATGAAGTTTTGGCTACGCTTGTGTAAATCGTCGCTTAACAAGCAAAACCGCCTATCTCAATTTTTTGAAATTTCAAAGAGGAAATACTCAATTTTTCGCAGCAAATAACGAATATTTCTAATTTTTTTTCCTTCACATCTGGTAGGAATATGCGGTCTCATGTTCACACCAGATATTAAATAAATTCAGAAATACAGGGTGTACATAAATGAAGCGACAGATTTCAAAAATTAATAAAAAAAACCTAAAAATGTTGAAACTACATTTTTTTTTTTAATAAGAGCGCATCTCAAAAAGTTTTTTTCCAGATAGGTAACATACCATTTCGGTGGTCTAGGGGGTCGTAAATTATTGGAAATCAAAAATTTGCTTAGATCCATTATCTGAGAAAATATTAAAACTAGAAGAAAAATAAAAGCATGTATTTGTAGGGAATTTTAGGCTCTTTAATTTGTCAATTCATATGTAGTGTGAAAACTGAAGAGTTTTCGTAATATTCAAGGGGAAAAAAAAAATCAGAAAACACGCATTGGCTTCTGGTGATCGGTAGCCATTGCGTACGGAATTTTCTCGCTGTAACAAATTTAGAACGGCGTAACGCCGCGTTACCCATCTAAAAAAAACTCTTTGAGATTCGCTCTTATTTTTTTTAAAACTTAGTTCCAACATTTTTAGTTTTTTTTATTAATTTTTTAAATGTGTCACTTCATTTATGTACACCCTGTATTCGTTATTGGTTGCGAAAAATTGAGTATTTCCTTCCTCTTTGAAATTTCAAAAAATTGAGATAGGCGGTGTTGCTTGTTAAGAGACGAAATACTGTGTGGTCAGAATTCAGTCTCATCATCATCATTCACCTCTATTCAGAATACTGTACAGAAAAATTTAGTCGTCAAAAGAACGCTTAAGCTCGGTGGTATGCATTTCAGAACAACAAATGACATACACACACATAAAAAAAGATCAGAAACTGAACGATAGAGAAAATAGGTGGACAGCCGGCTAGTGTAAACAAAATTTCATCAGAAACTAATAATAATAATTATACTAAGACGTGAAGTTCATTATTTATGGTCCAGGTTCAATAAAACTGTTATTTTCACAACAGGTTTTCTTTTCTTTCTAAATTTTTTGCGTAATTCATTCACCATCTTCTAATATGCATGCAAAGATTTAATGTTTGGATAATCTCTGTTCTTCCCACCCGTTGTAAAAAGGTTTGAACAAGAGATATTTTGATTCTAAGTCATTATAAGAAATCAGAGGATTATCGGAGTATTATTAAATATTCTGATAATCCTTCTAAAGAAAATTCATCAATATACGTGCAGAAATTTCATATACTTTTATGTAAATATTTCAAAACATGCGCATAGGACAATTACCTTACAAATTAACTAAATCCCAAAAAGTAAAAACAGTAAAGATTCAAATTATCTTCTACGGGAAAATTACGAAAACAATAGTATAACTTCATAAGCACTTCATTAATTTCAACCATTAATTAATTTCTAATTATCTTAATGTGTTTTCAATCATATGTTTTCGTTTCAACAGATATATTAAAATTCATCCACGGTGGCAGAAATATTACACGAAATGCTCTTTATTTAACAAATTAAAGCGCCATCAGGCCAAAGATATTACATTTATTACGGTATGAAACGTGTTTACGATGTTGATAATCTTACACTTAGAAGATATTATTAACAACCAAGGCCAACGATAAATCACACAATGATGTTCTTTTAATATGCATACATTTATCAATTTATTTTTATGCATGATTAACATCTTCCAATATATTTTAGTAAAAAAAGTAATGCAAAAACAAAAAAATTAGTTAATCTATATATTTTATAAATAAAACACCTAAATATATTTAACTACTTCGTAGAGATACGATACTCCAATACAATAGGAAAACGATACACAGTATGACTTCGTTTTTCGCATTCAAGTATTTAATAAGTGAAATTTTTCTTTAAACACTAAGATAGGGAAAGAAAGCATCGGAAATTACAACAATTTTTCAATTAGTAAAAAAAAAATTACCGAGAAAGAAAATTAGAAATTTGCTCGAACTTCGGTAAAACACAGTGAAAATACCACCAAAATTTACAAAGATTCAAGTTCCCAAACTAACAGTATGTAAACATTACTTTCAGATATTTTTACACAATAATTAAAACTTGATATGTTATTTGCAATCAGATATTTTAAAGTAAAATCGGGAAAAACCTTATAACTTTCACCTTTCTCTATTATAACTAATTTAATTTGCTTTCTAAAACTACAGTACTTATCAGCATATTCTATATGCAATAGCTTACTTGTTTAAGTTTTTATTTTAAAAAACTTTGGAAAATAAGAAGTCTTCTAATTTCATTCGCTGAAATGCAGTCATAAATTCTCTTATTGATCTGAAAATCAGGATAACTCGACCCCTTTCGGACATCTAAACTTCATAAAATCGAAGTTTCGGTCTCGGCAATGATTTAAAAGGCGAGAAAGCTTGGAACTATAAATTTAAATAATTAGGAACTAGTTGATATTTAATAAAATGACAGCCAGTACATTGGACCAACCCTTAATACAAAAATAATTCGAAACGATTTTTCTTTCTTTTTTTCTAACGTATGCAGGAAAATACTACTTTCCGAAAACTGAATCGAGAAAACAAGGAGTATTTTTAACTAAAAGGAATCACCATGCCGGGAAAGATGATGAATATGATACACTACACAGAAAAAATATTCGTCATTATATCTCAATAATTTAAGTGTCCGAAAATTTTCCATAAAATGTTTCATTAGTGAAATCTTCAAAAACACTGATGCTCCTACCGAGGGTATTTTGAATTGCTATTTATACGCAACATTATAATAGTACAATATAAATCAATGCTAAAATATCATTATAATACAAGTCATTTAAATAATCTATAATAATGTAGATAGGGAAATTGAATGGAATAACTCCGAACCCATTTCGAATTTGACGTTAACAGATAATCAGATTTACGAAAAAATACATTTTGTAATCATAATGTATACAGCCTCGCAAGCTAAACGGCAGTTCCATAGTCCAAAACTCATTATGAATACTATGCGAGATAAATAATCTCATTCTTTTCGTTAGAAGCAACCCATAACACACTCTTCGTATCTTTTCAAAGAATATAACATGAAAGATTTGGCAAAATTATCGAATATAAAGACATTTCATTATAAGGCAGATAGTGGGTATTTACATTTAAATTTGGCACAGAGCCAGCCCATTAATCAAATTACAGAAGCTCCTCATTGTATGCAACATTTTTCTTCTTTTGTGAACGATCAAGAAACTGAAGCTGACTGTTGCAGTGCTGATATTATCAGGCAATCATTTATAAACAAACACGCAAGACCCCTTCGGGAAATATTCATTACTACGCAATTTGTTTTAATTAGGAAAAATAAAGTTGCCGATATAAATAGCTTTTTAAGTGAGAAAAATCAGATCCTAGCGTGTAGTCATATTCTTTAAATTACAGTACCCATGTAAGTCACTTTCTTTAATAGTATGTTGTAGGACTAATAGAGGCTATATTAAAATGATTTTCCTGAAATATTAACTGTTTATTAGGAGGAAATAGAAGAAAATCTGTTTTCTTTTAGACTAAAAGTTGCTTTATCTATTTATTTAGTATCTATTTATTTAGTATCTACTTATTTAGTAAGCATTCACTGAAAATAGTTTATTCATGGGAAAATAATCACCTCTTACAGACTGTTAGTTATAGCATTATTTGTTGATTGATGATAATCTTTTATAGTGGGAATAGGGCACTGTAGGAAAATAATCACCACATATAAAACTGTTAAAACAGAATTGACCATTTATTAGAGTAATTAATTCTTAAATATTTTATGGTAGGCAAATAATATTTTTTATTCACTTATTTAAGATCAGTTAGAAAAATAATTTTGAACGCAGTCAAACTATACGCACTTATTTAACTATCGTGAAGATTTTTAAGCGAATATTTAGTTTTATATGTATTTAACAATATTCGTTTTCATTTAATTATAGAAATTGAATACCATTAGAGCTATAAAACAAAAAAATAACTGTATTTTATATATTAAAAAAATTAAGGCGGCCAAAAAATGCGCATCATATTTCATAACTTTTATACAAATGTTATATTTAACAATATTCTTTTTAATTTATTTACAAAAATTTACCCCAATAAGCAATATAAATGAATAATACAATTATTGGAAATAATGCAATAAATATCGAAACAAAAAAAAAAATCTCGATATATCACCTTTCTCGATTATAATTTCGAAATGAAAACTGAGCTTAAATCACACATCCTAATCTATAACAAGATATTAAATCCGTTCCTCCGGTATAAGTTTTTAATTAAATTTTGCGAAGTAAAATCTTTTATGTTACCTGATTTATTACTTGTCGGCGGCTTTATGTCAGATTCTCATTATACGATTCAGTTAAAATGTCTACATTCATGAGTTGCATAAAAGTGAAACTACGATCATTTTTTTTAAGATGATGAATAATCATTTCCTAAAAACAGTTTTAAAAGCAAAAGGAAAAAAACCCACAAAATAATACATCAGTCTGGACAAAGGTGCAACTTTTTAATATGGATTTGTTTAAATTATGATTGTTACGCTCTAAAGGTTCCTTTTAAAGGGGTACGCTTTTAACCATACTCCTTGCTTACTTTTAAATTCAACTGTTTAATTAAACAAATTTGCATTTTAAAGGTGTTAGAAAAAAACGAAAAAGAAGTTTACTTTTATATTCAACTGTTGAAGTAAATAAATTTTCACTATAAAAACGTTAGAAAAAATGAAAAAGAATTTTGGGGATAAAGTTTAAAGGGTTAATTTTTTAAAATTATAATTGTTAGGCGCCAAAGTTTATTTTTAAACGGGCACGCTTTTATCCATACTCCTTGTTTACTTCCAAGTTCAACTCTTTAAGCAAACAAGCAAATTCGCACTATAAAAGCGTTAGAAAGGGGAAAAAAGAAATCGGGGGATAAAGCTTTCAGTTAAAAAGTGCTTTTTGTTTTTTTGCATTAAAAAGAAAGAAGTTATGCATTATTTACGTAGCCATGAATTTGTTTTACGCTGTAATTTTACTGCATTATTCTCTTTCGAATCAAGTCCATTTTATCCCTCACATAGTGGATCCTACTTTCCATATTATTTACAAATGAAACAGAAGTGCATTTTATGATCAGCATTCGTTTACATTCCTAAAAAATATATATGTTTTGAAAATATCTCGAATGCTATAATACATATATTTCCCAACTTTGCTATTCTTTCAGTATTTATTTCTACGTTAAAAAATGTTTTAAGCTGATCTGTGAATTAAAAATGTAATCAGCATCTTTCACTATGATTTTTTTTAAAATTCTTCCTTTGCATCAAAAGATGTTCAAATAAACGTACTTAAAGTTACAGGAGTACAGGAGAAGTCCTTTATATTTCACGTCCGTTAATAATTAATAAAGTAGTTAAGTCAAATTTTTTGGCTTTTAACGATTAAAATAAATAACTCTGACAAAATTATTACTGTATAGTTTATCTTAAATTGCAAACGAAAGTAACATTGTTTATTCAAAACTAAATGGAAAACTCAGTCACTTTCAGCTTTATAAAATTACAAAACAAAAGCATCATCATTAATGCAGGAGCAAAAAATTGCATTACATCACAAGAGATAAAGATTTAAAAGAAGAGGTTTCGCATTATAAAACCAAAATAAATCAGTTCGTCACATTTAGATACACAATCTACAGTCATAACTTTATGTTTATTATACTAATCATCTGAATATTTAAAATACACATGAAAGTAATGCTTTGATACTGAATAAAATATTATTAAAGGAAATACAGTGGTTTAAAAACAACTCAAAGTATGAAGTTTTGCATTGAAAATTATGCAATTGGATGAAATCAATCTTCTCCAAAATATTAAAAACACATAATATAAATCATACATAAAAAATAAACTACATATTTTATAAACATATTACAAAAAGAACGAAAAACCTAAAACAAAAATTCAAAAAAAAAAGACACCGCATAAAAATAGAGCTCCGCCTTAAAAAGAAATGTTACTAAAAAGAAATCACCTGCCCTTACCTACCTTCTTGGCGGAGAACAAATAAAATAATGCCATGCCATCCTGAAATCCACAACTGACTAGCGCTTTAACTGACGCTGTAGTGTTTCCAAGTCGCGCGGTACAGGTAAAAATAATGTCATACACGGCATGCTTAGCACCATTACAAGTCTGCGTTTGATGAAGACTTACGGGCACAAAAGCCTGCTCGGACTTACCTCTTTGGCGCGAGAAAATATACCATACACGTGTGAGGGGACAGACCGCTGCACTAGTTCTCTCTTTCGCGAGCGCGAGAAAGGGGCAGTACTACAGGAAGTAGGAACTTACCTTTCCGGCGGAAGAAAGGTAGAATAATGCCATACACTAGAGTCACATGTCCTGGAGTTGCAGGACGGAAGTTTGGAAGAATTTTCTCCCCATCAAAGGAATGCAGTGTCCGCTCCACAGGTGAAAAGGGGAGCATTCCACCGGTCCTCCCACAACTTCGCTTTCAACTAAACTACTGATTTGGCTAGCGGCTGGCTGACTTGACGGGCAGAGGCGCCAACAGCGCCAAGAAAGAGGGCGTTTCGATGCGAAAAGACTTCTGGATAGATTTCATTTAGTGTCCCATCTAAGCAACATCATACCCGAAATGATTATTTTAAATGCATTAACGCATGTGGGGAACAAAGCGAGAAGAGGAACTCGTGAAAGGGGAGTGGAGTTGTTATGCAGGATTATTTTGTTTGGTTGGAAAACTTTAAGCGAGGAGATTTCGCGCCGAAAGAGGAATTTTTCGCTCGTTCCGGCTAGAATTGATAACGAAGATGAAGAAAATAAACTTGAATGGAATAAAGGATACATTTACAACTATCAGAGTTATGTAGTATTAAGATAAGAATTTCAAGTTTAATTTGTTGCGAAATTTGTCAATTACAGTGTTTTCTTCAAATGACAAATAAAGGTAAGGCATTTAAGAATTGGCGTAAAACACCGAAAATATTGAAATTCGAGAAAAAAATTACAAGAAGTACCAGATTACAGAAGATTTACCAGAAAAAAAATTTACAAGAAGTGTAAAAGTAGGTCTATTTGAAACGAAACATAAACTTTATTAAAAATAGAATAACTATTTTTTCCTTGATAAATTATAATACTGCACAATATATAAATAAAGATGCTATAGTGCAAAGTTTAGGTATAGGAAAATCAATTTCCATTAATTTTTTCTAAGGTTTCAATAATCTCAACAGGGAAACAAATTTCAGAGTGAAAAAAGTGATTTAACATTTTTTCTTTAGCTTTATTATTTAAATGCCGTCAACAATTCAAGGATATTTTTCAGGCTCCTTGAGTCATTTTTTCATCATCATTCCTCTAAGTTTTTTCCGAAAGATTCAAAAAAAAAAAAAAAAAATCAACTCAAAATAATTTGAATTAAAATTACTCATATATATTGTCTCATCACATCATTCATTTAAAATCAGCAGTTTTTGCTATAATGCTTGTAAAAAAAAGTTGCAGTAAACTTGAATAAATACTTTTAAATTAAGTAAACTGAATTGTAGATACGACCTCTGTTATGAACCCCAAAATCTGGATAAGTATCTAATTCGGACGAAATCATTCCCCATTTAATCCGTATTTCGGGTTATTTATTCTATTCGAGCTCACCAATAAAATTCAGAAATCCATGCAGCTCATTTTATGGTTGCAATTACCTCGATAAATCTTCCACCTCGCTTGAGCAAAAAGAAAAGGTCTTGATAACATTTATTCTGGATTAAATGACTTACGAACGAGGAAAAGGAATGGGTACACAAGAGAACTATAACCATTTGTTTGCAGAGCTTATGTTTTGTGAATAAAAATGATCACAGTTCAGATCTCTCGCAAAGACATTTCGTCGAAATATTTATTTCTACAGACGTGGCTTTTATTCTGCATGCACATTAACGTACTTTTAGTATGGTTACGCCTCATGTAACACTGCAACACGATTCTATTAATCTATTGGACGTGGACTTTTTTTTTTAAAAGTCTTGTCTTGGTTAAGGAATGAAAATGAACGACGAATATATACGCAATATTCACAACACAATTTAGTTTGTACTCGAATGAAAATGGATGGGAAAGGGACTACGTATGAAATTGAGGAATTAGTGCTTTTATTGTTACAGACATCAGCGTTCGTGAAAAGATCTCAACTATACAAAGAAAAAAAAACTAATTCATAAAGAAAGTCAAGATAAATATTTTCCCTCCTTGGATGCCGCTTGCAACTCAGAATAAACAAAGAATTTCGAAAACAGATTGCACACGAAATTTGTTTTGTTTGCTTGGCATATGAAAGTGCTTAAATAGCCGAAAAGATAACTGCTAATTGAAATATGAATGAATGATGTAGCTTGAGCCTCTTAATGCATTTTAAAATTTTTCATTCTAAATGGTGCCTCTCCCACACAATTTAGTTTAGTTTAGTTTCCCAAGATTAATGTCCAGCTCTGAAGCTGTACAAGGGTTGTCTTTGTATGGACATCGTAATTCTTATAACCCGTCTCCAAACTTTCACACTTCAAACACCGCGAGGGCTTTTGATTCAGAGGGACAGGTGCACCAGCTCAGCGTAAAATGCAAATTTTTGGTGGGATGGGGTCTCGAACCCGTGATTTTCCAGGCACGATGCTGAGAATCAGTCACTAGACCACTGTGTTCTTCATACACAATACTCACGTTTATACGTGGCATATATATTCGTGAAACGAGCTAAACGCTGTTCTTTCAATGAGAAATTCAGAGAAAAAGATGAAATTAAAATAATCCCTTAATAAGATTCTGCAGCTGTTGGTGATCGCAAGTTTACGACAACTGCGACAAAAGTACTGACTTAGTTCTGCATGCAATTCATTCTTAACCTAAATTATGACACACGAAACGCTAGTAGAAAGAAATAGGAATGCGAAATTAAGCATCTTTTTTCCTAAACTACAAAATCTTTTCTGCGATTTTGATGTCATAACAAAAGGCTTTAAATAGACAAAAATAACCACATAATGCGTGATCTTTTCAAAAGAGCCCTTTCTAAGCTGGATAAATGACAAAAAGTTGTGCCCAGTTTTCGTAATCATATCAAGAACAGAGGTCTTGGGTCTTTGGATTACAACTAAGCAATGCTTTATTTAACGTTTAAGACGAGACGTATTGCAAAAGTACAAGGTCTTTTGATCCTTATACCGGATTTCTTGATTTCATTTAATACAACAGCATGTTAAGAAATTTACTTAATTTAATAAAAGCTATTAAAAGCCAGACTGACTTTCGTATCTCGGGTACAACACTAAAATAAATATCTCTTTCAAATTACCGCAAATTTATCTCTAGGAAGCTAATTATTTTATTCCCTAAGACATTTTAGACGAAAAAGGGGAAAAAAACAAAGCAGAAATGTCACCGTTAACCAGAAAAGTTGTCCTAAAATGTAAAAGAAAAAAAGAAAGTAAAGAAAATCTAAAATTCAGTGGAAGATTAACATGCATGATTAATGGTTTTAATCAATAACACAACGGGTGGCTTAGGCGAAGAAGTGAAACTTTACGTTTTCTCAGTATCCGAAGGGAAGGATGCTAAAATAAATTAGTTTATAAAAAACCAGAGAAGGGGGAAAAAGTTCGCCACCATTTTTCTTAAGGCATCAACGGGCAAAGAAAGAAACAAACTACACAAGAAAACGGAGCATTCCAACGACAAGAAGATCCTACGACAGACTATTTGATTTCGTTATTTTAAAAAGGAAATTTTTGAATTTTCTATTTTACTACAAAGTCGAGTCTATTTTAATCATAACAAAAGAGCAATTTAACAAAACGAGAAAGGAAGAAAGTTTCGACGCATACCATTCCGAAACATCACTTCTCGGAAAAAATAAGTTAAAACGTATTTCAACAAAAATAATAAAAGAGCCCATATGTAACCGGAAATAAATATACATTAGCATATAAACATATGTAACAATAACTCCGTTTTGTGATGTGTAGAGGCATCTTAAAAGGAGTTGGCAGTCATTGATCATCCAAAAATGCAATTTATTCTTGTCTTGGCATATTATTTCACGTCGACAAACATTACAATAAGATCTTCAAAACGTATTTTATTAAAGTGTAACCCATGGCCAGGAGTGAAATTTTAGGCGAAAAGGCAGCGCGTGCTACCAGAAAGTGACACATCGTAAAAAGAGACAGTTAAAAATACGCGATGATCTTAAATACTTTCGAAAAGGAAATTCCCCGAAAAACGGGGCTCGTACAACATTAAAGATTCTTGCGACTCTTTAAGTGGAAGTGCTTTTATCTTAGAATTAAAGCAGAAGTGCGTTTTAGTGGTTAAAAGTAAAGCGGCTTAAAAAAGGATTTATTTTAAAGATGGGGAAAATTCTAATTTATTACACATATATATCTATAAAACATATATACTTTCTGTAGAAAGCTTATGTAAAGTATACAGTATTTGTTTTATTTTAATAATTTACAAACGTTCTCTAGGAATTGGGTGAGGTTTCGTAAGGTTTAATAGTAAGACAAATGAAAAGGTTTGAAGAGACTGAAAAGACAAGGCAGGAAAGTACTTTACAAAATGTCATTCCCATTTACCTTTGATCAAGTAGCTTAAAAGAGAAATTTCTCTTTTCCTATAGAAAAACCTAGTATCTTTTATTTTATATTTCTTATATTTTCAAACTCATCTGTTCAATAAGGGCCTTTTCGATACATTACCGAAGGAAGATATGTCGTCTATAACGTCTGAGGATTATATACCATATCTCTGGAAAATATGCAAAATATTTAAATAAAAAATATTGCATATTTTCCCCAAAGCATTGTTCACAAATTCTTAATTTCAAATATTGCTGGTTAACCGAAAAAACCTATAAAGTAGACAGCAAACACCCAGAAAGAAGTTTTAAGAACTCTTTAGTCATATTGAATTTTATTTTGTGGGCAATTATTTATAAATAACACCACACAGAAGTATTATATATTTAACAAAATTCATTAAATAATTACTTGAACATTTAATGTTCAATTTGAATTTACCATCATGCAAATGTTTTCTAGGAAACGTTTGATGTAAAATGAAACCAAAATCGAAGCACTCAACACTTTATCTGCATCAAAAATCGAATACTTTATAATGCCTTTGAAACAAAAGCGATTTAATTCCTATTATTCGTATTCTCTCTATATATCCTATCAAAGGTCGCGTCATATTAAATAAATATTCATTACATTCGCATAAATATTTATACAAGTAATAGCTATTTCATCAAATAAATATTTGTCTGCCCTGCTATTTAAATGAATCATGGACTCATATGTTGATTTCTATGCGAGTACTCTCTCACTTATTATGTAGTACAAATGTGTCTTGACACAATCATATGGGCATCAGGGATCGGTGCGGTGAATTTATTGTGGTTATCAATAATATAATTTAAACAGTGCAACAACCGAAAAAAACATCCAATGTACTAATAACGAAATTGGGTTTCAAAAACATAAATGTAGCATAAAAAAGGTGGTAAATGGAAGATATTGTTATACGATAATTATAGCTTACTAATTATTAAACGATAATTATACAATTAATAAACGATAATAGTACAACTGCCGTTCATTTCCAAAATGAATATGTTATGCAAAACATGTAATTTTATTTTTCATTTAAATCATTATTACGTCTTCGTATCCAAGATGCGGCAAAAAAATACAGACATTAAAAAATTTAGACATTTTTTTCTTTCATGTAAGAAAAATAAAATGTAAATGCATTAAATGAAAGATATAAGGGAAAAAAAAAAAACTTGGAGAAAAGTCAAATTATTAATGCGAAAAAAAGAAGAAAAATTACTACTCCGAAACATCTCGGATGCATCATTTAACCAACGCAAGCGCATAAGTTACTACTGTCTCCTTGCGTGGGTTGAAAATTTAGTAACTGCTAATGACAAAATGGGAAAAAATTTCCATGGAAATATTTTGTTATTTGATATTCCATTATACATATTTAAAACAAAAAGTAAAACTTTTACAATGCTATAGTACTAACAACGCAGCTGTTTAATTCTTGGTTCAAAACAAGTAATTAATTACTGTGGTAAAATAAGATATCTTTGAGATATAAAGAATGATAATATATATATATATATATATATATATATATATATATATATATATTTGGTAATGGAAGAAATATGCGGAATCTTCTATGTATGGGGTTAGATACTTACTTTCATAAGATGTAGAGAAGAATCTATAATTTAGGGAATAAACTATATTTTCTTTATATTTTCCAGTCTGAGAATCGCATACTCCATACTGTTCACAACTTTTCATTGTAGCCGTGTCATTTAAAGTTTTCTCGTATTTAACCGTTCCAAATGAAATTATTGAATCATCAAAATTTTCCCAGCCTTTACAAAATTCATCGAGCAAATTTTATCAAATCATTTATCCTGAAAGTCAGTTTACTAAAGAGTTTCTTCAGCAATGGAGATTGAAAACACAGCTCACATTTTCTTTTTATCAGGCCCTCAATTTCGAGATTTTCTGCTCCCATTTCTTAGATTGAATATCTCTTAAAATTAATACTAATTTGACAGCTAAATTTTTATTTAGTATATAGTTATTTATTAAAATTAGCTAAATTTTATTTAGTATATATTAATGACCTCCAGAATCTCCCCACATATCAAAAAGCAGAAATTCTTTAAAAAAAAGGAGAGAACGCACTTCTTGCATAGAATAATCAACTACTCTTCTACTCAAGGATTCACTATCAAAGCTATATTAGTTTAAAAAATAATCAAAAATATACAAAGAAATTTATTTCTTTAAAAAATAGTTTAAAAAAACAATTGAGTCAATTCATACTAACACGATACACGAAAAATGATTCGCCCTAATTTAATTTTGAATTCATTGCTCATTTGTTATCAGTTGTTTGTTATATTATGCCACAGCGCAACAAACGACAACGCGCAGTTAGATGTTAGGCTGGACATTCACCTATGAGAATTGGAGCAGTGCGCTCAAAAGTTTGGATTTCCAATCAATCTGGATATCCAGCTTTGCATTGCACTGCCGGACCATAAATGCTGAAATACGATCGGTGTACTATCCAAACGCCACGAGAAAACCCCCAACGGTTGTTACGGAAACGGGATATTCCACTGCATTTTGGGGATGAAGGAAAGAGCTTTTTTTCATTTGGCGCAGATAGAACCGGCAGAAGTCTCATTTCGTTTTGCACTTCGGTTGAAAACAAATTCTTCGCCTAACGCAGCGCACTTTGTTTGCCAATTGTTGCGTTAATTTTATACCAGTTCCCCTCCTTTTTTTCGACTCGTCTACTTGAGACAAACCTGTTTAGGGTTTTTCTCGTGGCGGTAGGACAGTAGATACGTGTGTGTAGGGTGGAGGCTCTCTCACACAAAAGGATATCGGAGAAGGCATAAGTTCGCGTATTGAAGGCGGGGGAGAAGTAGGTGTAGTAGGGGATAGAAGTGATCCGTAGCGTATGGAGTTTATTTATTTTCATTGCCCACGCCAACCCTGTTTACCCAGAGGGTGTAAAGCATGTCATGAGTCGGCAAGCGTATGGGCGTGCGGAGTGCCACCACGCCACTTGCGTGGAGTGGATCGATCGTGAATGACAGGCTTTAGACGATTGTTGCAGTATCATTTGTCACTCGATTGTGAGGTTACGTGAATTGATTCCGTATCGACATTTCTCAAAATACATACAGTTACAATACAAGGTAAATAATTTGACGTGTTCTGAACAAAGAATCTACCTTCAAGAGAAAGAGATTAGAATTACAGAATTCGGTTATTCGAATTCACGACCAGCGGTGTACGATTGATGGTGCACAGTTGTGTAATCTACAAACTGTAGAAGTTGCAAAATTTCTTTTATTCTTTTGACTGTGTACTACATCCAAACTCTCCACTAATATCCAGGTCCACGACACTAAGGGGAAAGTTTACCGAGTTAAAACACACACAAAAGCGGAAGGTAGAGTCAGCGAAGGCGAGAAGGGGACGGTAACCCTATACGTACATATAAAGAAACTTACTTTATTGATTAGCAGTGGCAGGGTCCCTCACACGCCTGTCGAGTACCCTTCAAGAGAATTAGTATTTGTCAGGCCCTAAGGAAATATACTCTCCGGTTACATGCGTGAAGGAAAGAGAACAAAAGCAAATTCCACACACAGCCCAGAGAAGATGTTTATTCTCCTACAGGAAACACGAGCTTTCTTCTTTTTATACAGGAGTAAGCACAAAAGATGCGTATTTTAAGTAGCACTTGATAACAACCTACCGGCAGTCGAAAGAAGAATCCAACTTAATCAATTATGCTTATTAATTATTTGTTATCAACGCACTATAGCTGGAAAAATCTCAGCAAAATGTTATTTATTACCTATTAAAAGTGCCACGACGTCATTTTTAGAACATTTATAATTAAGAGGAATTTATACGACGTCGTAAGTTATTTCTCGGAATACGAGTCATCCAGGTGATTTACTAGAAAAGACTGCTTGAGATTTTAGCCTTAGGAATTTCTACTTATTAAATCAGATAGTTTCGTCAAAAGAATAAGAAAGTTATGAGAGAAAAAATTGTCATATAAAATTTGGCACAAATTCCGTCCCCGACAAATTCTTATAAAACTTCCAGCATCTTTTGCCAATAAAGACAGGATAAGCGAAATAAGTTCTCATTAGAGCACAAAGTTTTTTCTTCCTCTGTTTATGTCCTATTAAGCAGGTTAAAAGGGGTAGATACTAACTTCGACTCTCATCGGAATTCTAGTTAATGGATAACTGCAATTCTGCTAAATAAGTAATGATAAAATGCTAACTAACAAACTGAAGTAAAAATCTTACCAACTTATATTAAAGCAAGGAACCTTTTATTTTTGGTTGAAAATATACTCTGTATTATAAACAAATAAAATTGTGGTTTTATCTTGTCTTAAGATGTAATAAGGAAAAGTAGCACATTAAAAGACTGTTCTACAGGAATAAACTTCGAAACTTTAATGAACCGCTAGTTAAAATCTGTTCTTTTTTTTAAATAGAGATTTAAAGCAAAAAGTGGTAATGAGTGTCAGTAAGGCTCTCCAATGATGAATTTGTCTAAGATGAATTTGGAAAGCATATCAGATATGAAAAAAAATGCTATAAGGTTTTACAGTATTAAGAAATTATAGGAAGTTGGATAAAAAATGAATGTAAATAGAAAAAGGAGTTGTAAAGTAGGATATTTATTGGGGAGGGGCAAACATTCTTTTTATCCAAATCGTACCCAACATGTTCAAGACGAAAGGTTTGAAGTGTTATACACTAACTCAAAATTTTAAACAAAAACATTCGATATGAGAAGGCTCGCATTATCAAATTCGAGACTGCGTTACAGAATTCTGAAAGTAAATATGAGTGGAAGACTTCAAAAGGCAAAACTTCAAGAAAAAACTTAAAAAGTGAATGATTTGCGGTGATTAGGCTAAAATACATGGAAGTCAAAACTTTTCACTTATTCTTTTAAATATAGATCGATTAGCATGCTTTTCAAAAATAAATTATTTTAGTTCATACCTACACATTTATGCTTACTTATATAAAGAATAAGGATATGATCAATGAAATATTTTAAAGATATATAATTTTTCTATACTAATTCATCATTTACTTCGAAAGAACTAAATATAACCACAATTTAATCCATATAATGCAAAATTTATCTCATTCATAATCAGGTGACAAACGATAAAAATTCACCACTTTAAGTTAATTTATATAAAACTTTGAAATCCACTGCGCTTGCAGAAAAAAGCAAAAACTGACGACACAAGTGCAACATAAGACAACAAAGTTAGATGAGAGATGGCAGGCAGAATGTTATATGACTAAGACATCATACACATTCAAGTATGTTGAAATTCATGCATGTATGAACGTGAATCGAAAAGAGTGAATGATTAAATTAACGAATATAATGAATCATGATCAAGGGACACACGTCAAAATTTTACCACTTCAATTCAATTTATATAAAACTTTGGAATCCATTGTGCAAAAGTGAAAAAAAAGAGAAAAAAATGACACAGTAGAGCATAAGACAACGTAAGTTTGATGTCGGATGACAGACGCATTACGAGTGTCATATGACTGTGACATCATACACATTCCTATATGTACGAGAGTGAATTTAAGTCTTCTAAATCTTTAAAAAATCTTGTACAAAGTCTTTGATTAAATAACGGAATGAAAAACACTGATCTTAATTTCATTTCCTCAACATTCGCATGGGGATTACACCACGTCATAAATTCCAACAAAGATAACAAAGAGAATTTCCAACACAGCAAACAAAGAAAAGGAATTTTAAAAATATATACATAAACAAACATTTCAAAGAAATTAAATATTGAAATAACGCGCCAGAAAAGCTATTGAACTTTACAACCAATCTTCATTACCCAAACAAGGAAGCCACACACAAGTCCTAAAGTCATTTGTAATGGTTATAGTGAATTCTCGGTGAATCCAAAGGAAACAGGACAACCTCTCGGGGAATTTAAGTGCATTTAGGAAATGAAAACAACAAACATTAAATTGCCCGTCAACAGCAAGGACAGTAAATTAAACTAATTTAAAAGAAAGTGCAACCACGCTAAAATCCGAAATCCATCTTCATTAAACAGACAGGCTTGCGAGCTTCCCACAGCGGATACTTAGCCCGAGGAAAAAACTATTTTACAGATAAATAACGCTTTAGGTCACCGCGGAATAAATACTGGAGAATGCCGTCCGTATGTTCGGGTTGTCACTGAATGCCGATGAAATGTTAAGCAATAGCAGTAATATGAAGTTTGCAATATTTAGACGAAATGTCACAGAGACTGAGATGCGTTCTTTGACAACAGCGTTTGTCAAAGAACATATAGCGCTTGTCCAATAACGTCTGTGTATAGATTATGCATGCCACTGTTTCACGTCTAAAATGAGATACACAGGTTTTTCCAAGCAAGGACTTGAGTTTTAGACTTGTAATAGCGAAAGTTATCGTTTGAATTTTCGTTTTCTTAAATAAAGTTGATATTCTAGTATCGTAGTTCCTTGAAATATTAACGTATGTTAACCCAGTATTTCCCGATGGTACTTAAAAGTAGTACTTTAACCACGCTTATATCTTCGTAATCTGACCGTTTTTCCTGACAGCATTCACATGAACACGAGGAATGTAGCTCCGACAGATAGCAGTAGATGAAAGATGAAGAAAAAAATTAATTTTTCTAATTATTAATCACTTTAATTAAATTATTTTATTTATTTAATTTTTTGTCATATTTCCTGGGGTTATTCTGCATTAAAACGTATCTAATGACGCAAAAAAAACAAAAAAAAAAAAAAATTGCTCGTAAGTGAATTCGGGTTAAGGCTCACATTATCTATTTACGTTCGAATAAGAATGATGGATGTGTTGACATACTAGCATATTAAAGGAATGTCAATGGATATTTAGTTGAATTGACATTATTTGAGAATAATATTATAAGAAGCCTGAAAGTTAACCTTTAAAAAGAAAATAGAAAATAATGTACATAGATGAAGTTTAGTTATATTAACGTCCCATTTTGAAGCAACACGACGGCTATTTTCGGATCGTAATTTTTAACCACGGTCAGATGACAAGGGCGACACATGAGCTGGCACCCCCTCTCCAAATTTCCACGCCACACCAACGGGTGTATGTCGTTCAAAGAAAAATATTTAAAATATGCTTAATTTGGAATATGACAATTTTTCATAAAAATCTCAATAACTAACGGATTCAAAATTGTTTCACTTTTAAGTTTTTGGCTCGTCAATTCCTCAAATTCTTTATTTTAAACACTACTTCGATGTGTCTCCAATAAAAGAAAAGAAGACGTTAAATCACCTAAAACAAACCGTCTTTTTAAAATTGTGCTGTTTCTTTAAACTCGACATTTCTTTTAATGAATAAGGTATTGACCACTTTCTATAACAGAAATGTAATCGGATTCATACAACAAAATGGTTTTCTTATCTTTAATTACGGGAAATTTTGAATAGTTTAGTTCCTTTCCTTATTTATGTTGCAGAGGAGAACACTGTTAAATTAATACATTCCTTACTACCTATAAAATTGTTTACTGGAGATTTTCTTAGAAATATTAATTGAATATATTTATAATTAATGAGGCTTTCATTGTTAAGCTTTGAAACGAAGAAAAGTAATTAATCTTGTTTTGCGACTCATTTTCTTTCATGGTTTTTTACTATTTTTTATAATTATCGATTTTTTATTAATTAAATTAATCTTTTATACCTGGATACTATGAATTTTCGAATAGTTCATATCTCGCATAAATATAATTTGCATAAAGTCATTAACGTTTCTAGTAATTGTATATTTTTTAATGTAAAGCGCCCGATTTCATCCAAGATTTACTGAAATTTCACAACTTATTCATTGATAAATATATCTAATTTGATGGCAGAGAGATAACTTTCGCACATTTCAAGAGTTTCAAAGTTTTACATTCAAAAATGAACTCGATACGAACCGAAACGGGTTTCCAATTCGGGGAAGAATATTTTAAGGACAGCTACTGTTTGTTTTCCGATAAGGAATCCCATCACGCTTTTACGCATGCGCCAGTCGACTTTGATTTCAGCAAAATAGGGGCGAGATGAAAGTTGGAGAAGGAGATGTTTACTTTTTAAACCAAATATTTGATTCAAAAACGATCGTTTCGAATAAAAACAAAATGGTTAGATTCAAAACGAAAATGAATATAAATATCGGAAAAGAATAATTAAAAGAAAAACGTGCCAAACAAAGAACTCTGAAAAAGTGCTCTTCTCACTCACTGCGTGTCGCCCCTTTACAGAGTAAAATCGTCCAAAAGTGGTAGTCGCGGCTTTCTGAAACGAACTTTATGATACAGCAATATCAAAATAAAATCATTTTTACCATAAAAAAAATGCGATATTAACCTCTTCATCAACAATGCCGAGTCTAATTTATGCATATAATTATAAAATTTTTATTGTAAATAATTCATTAGATGAAAAAAATGTCGAGAATACACTCCGACTTTTCAGATATCTTTAATGTTCTCATATGGATCAAAAGTTAATTCCCAAAAGATAACGTATCATCTAATCAGGTATTAAAAATAATTAATGAGCAAAAGGATTAATAAATTTAATAATATATTTAATGACAGTCATAATTCTTTGAAATAATTCGCAAGAACTTTAACTGAGTTTAAATAATTTTTCTCTCGAGCAAAGCATCAGCATATAAAAGTTGCGATAGAAAAAGAAGACGACTTTTGAAGTGCAATTCATTTCAAAGGAAACATTTCGTAGCACAAGGGCTAAAACTTTTGCCGTTTGTTCAAGACAGAACCGCGACTTTTTCTTCCCATTAAAAAGCCTTTTCAGGGTAGAAAATTTCTATTTCGGGCATGCTTAACGCATTAAAAGGGGAAGGTGGAGAGGGAAAAAAAAAAGAAATTCACACTAATAAGCCCAACTGCTTCCTATACGTTCCCACTCACAATTCTATATTATATGAAAAAAAATGTAAAAAAAGTTCGAAATACTAGGCATGGAAGGGGAAAGGGAAGAGATGCAAAGACGGAAGTATGAAGGGGGAAAAGAAGAATTTGAGAAAGGAAAATTCCCCCCTTTTCTCGAAAAAGCTTTCGAATTTGCTGAACAAGTGGATTTTAAGTATTTGAAAGCCGCCAACTGAAATAAAACATTTTTGTTTCCCAGGACGATGGATTTTGCCAAAATAGAGGAAGTCCATCCCCCCTCCCCCTCGAACTCAGCTGATCGACCTTGGAAGGAAAATGGAGTAAAGAACGAAAATAAGAAGAAAAAGAGGGAAAAAAAAACCGATCTTTATTGATCACAAAAGACTATCTAAGCCACGCACACTCATTTCACCTCGACATTCATTAAATCCTAATAATCTTCGCTCTCAAAAGCTCGAAACAAATAAAGGTAGGGAGAGAATGTGGTAGGAAATAAGGCTGTGAGAGTCAAAGGGAAGAAAAGAAATAAAAGAAAAGGGAGAAATCGACGAGAGAGAGGAGCTTTCAATTTAGATTTCCAGCTGCAAATTACTTCACTTCGCTAAGTGCCTAAAAGAGTGTCCACAAAACTCGTTAATCAGATTCGGGTAGATATGCGATATGGAAAATGGATTTCGGCTGAATGTAAGTAAAAATAAATTGAAGCCGATCTGAAATTTAATTTGATAACTTAAAGTTAATGCATCAAAATTATATTTGAGTTCCTGTTTAATCCAATTAGCTAGCGTCATTTTAAATACTTTTAACTTCCCAACACCGCATTTTGTTTCGGATTATTTAGATAGTCAGTGCCTATAAACACTAAATAAAGGAGCGGAGTTAAGCCTCGCTGGTTGACAGCGACTGATTTTGCAAGATTCAAATTTAATTCTCGGTTTTGATTCTTTGTAATCATTTAATTAAGCGACTGATGATCACGGATTAATTTTTCTTCTTCTGATAACTTAAGTACTAATTCTTCTGACGAACAAAAAAACACTTAGTTCTGATTTGTTTTTCCACGGAAGACTGATGAACAGAATTAGGCTACCACAGCCTTATAGACGTTATCAAAAGGAGTCCTGAAAATAGGGTTGATAGAGCAGTAACTACAGTTATTGTCAGATCACCTGTGTTAGTTCCAGTGTAAACAGCAGTCAATAAGCACTTTTAACAGTATCAACATCGCTTTATTCCGTTGTTCTAGAGACAGCACAAAAACAGAGTTTATATACAATGCAGTAAACTGACGCGATACCAGTTCGCATGTGCGTTACAGAAATAAAGAAACACTTAGAATATTAACATAAACAACCTGGAATCAAACTTCATTCATAGAGCCAGAAACACAACTTGAAAAGCAGGCCAACTGCTTAAACGACATTGTTGATAACTGTTCTGATACGGAATTGCGAATTCCTTAACACATCCATCCACTTTACTGGGTTTAATGGAAAGAGGGAAGGCCTGCTATGATTACATCGCATATTGTCTGAAGTAATCGTGTGGGGTATGGTGCAATACAAGGAAATAGCATATACGCTGAACTAGAGGACTGGCCTCCCTGCTCTTCGAACCTGAACCGAATGGATATATCTTTATATGCGAATATATGAAGCAGCTTATGCACTAGCACAGTCCTTTCATTTCTTTTTCCTATCTAATAAAGGATCAAGGCAGGAGAGTTTTCTTTTTTCTGCCAGCATGAATGCATTGCGATCCTAGCTTATACGACAAATATTGTTCGACTTGGTATGCACTATCGCTCTTCGTTTGTAATGCAAGGTGTTTTGGGGGGTAAAGCAAGGGAAAATTGGGTGGCAGGAACGAACTAAGGTTTCTATAAAAAAAGAGAGCAGCTTAGAGAAAACAAATGCTAGTATCAAACTTTCGATAAAATAACCTTGATTATAATCGGTAGATTACGTAAAATGCTCTTCCATTCACGAGAATACCTAGTAATCAAATACCTCATGGGCTAAGCAAAGAAATACAAGAACCATGACATCCCATAATCGAACTTTGGATGACCTCATTTACAGCCCGAGTCTACAATAAATCAATTCATTCTGAAGCGTGCACATTTTCAGTTAAAGCTTAATTTCACTAATATGGAGTTAAGAATTAAAAAATTACAGTTTTAAGCACAATTTATATTCCTCACAATGATTTGAAAACAAATGATGAGGAAAACTAAATATATATGCATTAGAATATAATTTACATTTTTACATAAGATACTCATATGAGCGCAATATTTTAAACTCTTAATATAAAATTTTAGAACTTACGTATACTGCATGAACGGAATACATACCTAAACAAAAGAAGAAAAATAAATGTAATTTTATAATTTACTAATAAAAAGTTACAGAAAGTTATACTCAGAATAAATAATTTAATCAAAAGAATATAAAATTATGCTAGAAATTCCTTTCACGAACTCCGTTATACAAAACATAACGAAATTTACGAATGCTAGAATGTAATAAGGAAACATGAGAACCTGGTCCAGACAGCGGAGGAACATTTTTTAAAACTTGCAAAACAAACGCGTTGGCGGAAAGACGAAATTATACCGATTCATCTTAGACACGACAGCCATACTAAATATTCATTACAAGCCAAGCTCATTTTATGCTTTCTGAGTAAGGTTTCCTAAGGACAAAAGCTTTTCATGTTATCATTATACGAAAATGGAATCCTAACAAGACTATCGAAATTAAGTTAGTATGCAAAAATCAACTGGTTTGAGCATTCTTGCTGAAATTTTAAATTTGAAAACTAATAAAATGCATCATTTATAAGTTTTGTTTTCATGACATGATTTCTCAGATCAGGGCTTTTAAAAACTTTTTCGACCCTTTTCGGACGGAATTAAATTTCACGACCCCATTTACACCAAACACTTTTTTGCGACTGAAAATTAAAACAAATTTAATATGGGTAATAATTAATGATAAATATTAATTAATTTTAAAATAGATAAGCGACTAATTTTATTTAAAAAATTTCAAAACAAATATTTAACAAATTTTGATGAAAAACATTGAAGAATATGAAAAACGAAGACATTATCTTCGCATTAAAATCTTCCAGACCCCAGAATTTTTGTACGATGTCACTTGGGGTCGCGACTCCGTTCCAGAAGCGTTGCCTTAGATTGACGGTTCGTTTTGAAAAGGGCTAAAAGAGAATTAATTTTTATAAGAATTTTAATCTGTTTCGTAATTTCCATCTGTGTTCCGATGACAAATTTTTATTCGCCGCTTTAAGCCCTATCTATAGACTTCCACACCACACTAAAGCGATTGTATTTGATTGAAGTCACATTTAGAGTGTATTAGGTCCACAGACACAGTAAATGTTTAAATTAATCGAAGCTCATATTAGTAAGCGAGCTTTTCCAATAGAGCATCGCGGCCCGCGGACTTCAGAACATTAATGTAACAATTTACAATAAAATTCGGGAAAATAAAAATAAAGTTAATTAGAAATACCGAAAGGCAATTTATTATGATTACACACATTTTCCTCATAAAATTAGAGTAAAACAGAACAAATTCATGCGCAAAAAAATAAATTTTGTAAAATTTTTCAGGCTTTTCGAAATAGAGGATAAGATAATTTTCATTAATATATTTATCATGTCTCTGGAAGCGTAGATGCTTTCTCTATCTTAAATCTCCAAGATTTGATATATATTAAAAATACAGCTGAACATGCACTGAAATAAAGGTAACGCTTTATATTTATTAATTCATGCATCTCAAGTAATCTAAACCTAGATACTACCAGGAACATCGCAAAACTTACATTTAGAGATCGGAGGAAAGAATGAACATATAAATATTCAAAGAGCGACGAAAGAGAGAAAATGAGGAAAGAATCAATAAAGTCATGGAATTCATGAAAGAGATGGCACCAACTCCAATGTGTATCACAGCTCTTTTCACTCCGAGTGGAATTTTCAGTCTAAAAGAGTGGGAAAAGACACCGTTTTCGTAATTTTTAGCTCAAAAATGACTATCTATAGCTGCAAATGGTTATTAAACTTAGCATCTCCCATTGTTTTATTTTATTGTACAATGTTTCTGATTAAGATGCAATTTTTGAACTTGATGAACTTTGTTAGAAAAGTCTTAAATTTGAAGGAAATAGCGAAGAAATTAAACGATATTACCGTAAGAAAAATGAAACTGAATGCATTTTTGCGTAGAATCAATTGTTAATATGATTAGAAATGCTACTCAACGAACGATTAGAATACATATATATATGAACTCTCATCCTAGTTACTTTCTCGTATACGAAGATTCCGAAGAAAAATTCTATCTTTAGTTTTGGATGAATAGACACGTTTTAGACCTCCCTAATAATCAAACTTCCAGATTTGTGACAAATTTTCGACCAACTCCGATAAAGCAAAAACGCAACAACCCACATATATGAAATTCGGTATGTGGATGCTCGATTTTTTTCACTATGCCACAAAACTTAACACAAAACACGCTGTATACAGTGTAAGTATACGAGAAAGTCGAAGGGAGAAACTCTCGCAGGTTACATAATGGGAATACCACGACATCGCAATATTTTACTACATATTATAATTTGTAACTGTTTATCGTATAAACGGTCAGTCTACACCAGTGATGAGCAAAACTATTTTCACACATTTCCGACTCCCTCATTTTGTGTAAAATTTTTTTCGCGACCCCTTGACGGGTCACAACCACGTTTTTTGAAGAAAAGCCTTATATTTTTTATTGTCAAATAAATTTCTTGAAATTTAGCGACCCACAAAAAATTTTTTCACGACCCCTGTGGGGGTCGCGACCTACAGTTTGCACACCACTGGTCAACACCATGAAGCGAATCCGTTGTTTTAAAATTTCTAAACATCTTTGCACAGGAAGTTCATCTGATATTTACAATTGTATAATCATAATTGTCAGATGAATCTTCTTATATACTTACTGTTACTAAAAAATACTGTTAACTCTTTTCTACCTATTTATAACATTCCCCTTCCAAATTCAGTCTCGGTTTTCTAATTAACAACCGTTACTAAGTAACTTCTTACCACTTATATGTGTAATGATTTAACCTTTTAATCTTCTTTAAATTAATTATTTTGAACGCCACTGCATTTTCAGTTGCTTGTACTTCAAGAACCGCACTTCTACTGTAACTTCCAAAGTCACGAGTATTTTCCGGGGGGGTCCCCTTCTCCCAAGTATCTAAGATCTCTGCGTATTGTTAATGCTCTCTTTTTAACTAACCATGCAAGTCGTTAAACAAGACGCGCTGTTTTTGCGCGTAAACTCTTTAATAATGTTCATGGATTTTTTAAAAAAATTATGATTACGTTATCTTTTAAAATAACCTGCATTATTATCTTTAAAATGGATAAATAGAAATTGGAATAAAGTATTGATTGGATCAAATACAGCCTTCTTATTCAAGATGCTTATTTACACCTCAACTAAAGCATGATGTTACATATATTGCCTTCAAATAACAATAAACAACCTCAAAAACTGAGCGTTTGAATATAGTTTTAAGATAGGAAGAGGATTTTCTAACACTGCAAATGTCAACGGAGTCGAAACTCGTTTAACGAAACAGGATCATGTGTAGTTAAATCTTGCAGGAGAGGGAAAAGACCCATTAATTCTGGAAATGATTAAAGGACAGACATCCTTCGACGAAAGGGATCTAATTAGTACTAAATAACTAAAGCATTTCATAATCCAGGGGTCAGATTTGATGAGATGAGCCGGAAAAGCGAGACGATAATAGCACGTCTTCCCACAAAAGGGACCATCGCCGCAATCTCTTTGCAGCACGTGGATACGAATATTAATCAAGTTTGCAACTCAAAAGCCACAAGAGGCCCTGAAGTTTCAGACCCTAAGTTACGGAGATACGGAAAAGTGCCGTTGCACCGAGTTACTTTGCGCGAAGAAATTTTGAGATATCTCTTAAGGAAACTAAAGAATAACTCAAAACAATAAGACTCAGTTATTGCAATTATTTAATTAGCTCACATCTCTTCGACTTACGAGGGAAACTATTTCTCAAATGAGTTTCCAAAAATAAGTATCAAAACTGTGAGCCTCTTGAGCATAAGGGACACCGCTAATTAAAGCAAGGGAATGTGGGTGTATGTTTGTTTACGCGAGATTCACAGAAAGGGAAATAGCAAATTTTGAATTAACAGTAAAATTTTATTTTACTTAATTATTTAAATTAAAGATCCATTTCAAAGCAACTATTATCTACCGGACGGAGCGTCACACTTTTGTAGAATAGGCATATGACACCACATCAATGAGATTGTTCTAAAAAAATCAAATGAACGTCCCAGTTTGAAGCTAAAAAACGAGATGGCCCTCGTAACCTTATCAACCGAAATACATAAATAATAAAGATGTAAGCCCGGTACACACATGCGTACAGGGATCGCATGTGTGTACTGATGTCTGCGCCGCACAAATCATTAGCGGCAAAATGCCGGAGAAACGATTAGAGGCTTGAAGTAGAATGATATCTGTTGCGCAGTGCATACGTACCTCCTAAAGAGCAAGAGTGTCCCCGAAACATTTGCTTAGCACTTGCCCCTCGAATCGGAACAGAACCGGAGGTATGTATGTACTACCCACCAGCTATCAATGTACTTCAAGCCGCTAATCGCTTGTCAGACACAAATCGCACGTGTGTAACGGGCCATAATGTTCAAATATGACTACTATAAGGTATAAAAGAAATGATTTAGATGGTGAATGAGTTTGAATGTAAATTTAGAACTGAAAGATAGCCAAAGATTATAAAAATAGAAAATATTTACTTAACAAAACTGCGGATAGCGATACATAGCGATAAGTGATTAATGATGTTTACAACTCTAATGTCACAATTTTGTTGTTCCGTTGCCACTCACTCTTTTATTACCAAAATAAATTTTTAAAATAAATTGGAGCCTTACCCTACGAAACGAAAAACATCAGTAGCCTGAAGTCATACATGTATTTTAGCAGGATTGATTTGGAAATAAGAACTAACAATAAATTTTAGCGACGAGGAAATTCGAAAAACGATATTTTTATAATTTGTTTATTGATGGAATTTGTATGATTTAGCTTTATAAAAGTTTTAAATTTTTGTTATTTTAGGTTCATTTGAATTTTGATAAATGAAGTTGTCTTCAAACCATTAAAAACTGAAACCTCTAAATAAAGTGTAATTTATTCATGGAAATATATGACATAGAATGATATCTTTGCTATTGTATGACTTTATATAACAGTTTCAGAATAGGGCGAAACACACTCCTTCATTTGCATTAGTCTCAATTTTCTCGCAATAGGCTTTCGATATAATACTGTACACATAGTCCGTTTATGATATCACACGAAACATATTTTAAATTACATCTAAGTTTCGCTTAGTACGGTTTCTATACGGAACTAATTAACCGTAATATAGGAGTGTTGAATGCAAGTTGAATCAAGCTATATTTTCCCAATAAATTTTTGCGTTCTGGCTGTTGACTAACTTGACAGAAGCACATGCGGTCGGAGTTTTTATGAGCCCAAAATTCTTTTTTACCATCCTATTGGGAGCTACGACTCATTCTTAAAGAAGCGATTTAAATTACTATTCCGGAGACAGACAAATCACTTTAATCTATTAGGCGTGAAAGAAGAGAGAGCTCCATAAAGAAACGCAAACAATGAACATAAAACGTGAATGAATAACCAAATAACCTCTCATTACAATCCTTCCAGATCTGAGACGGAAAATTGTTTCGCATGCGAGAACACTTCTCTGTACACATGCAAACAAGCATAAAAATAAGTTTAGAATAATATCACACGCTTTAAAACCTCCTGGCTGGCTACAACACGCATGGCAAAGCAATCAACAACTTCAATCTCACTATCACAAAGAACTTCAGCCGGTGGAAACTAACATTCGTCTCAGTGCGGGAATAAAACAATATGCAAATCGATGTCTTAACGGCACGGGCTTTCAGGCCTCGAAAAGCAGTTAACTGGCATTAGAAAGCCATTCAGAGAATTCATTTCCGAAAATTTTCGGTGCAAAAATAAACGAAAAGTAGATGGTGCTTTTGGAGTCACGTTCAAAACCCTGCCCATCTAATCAATTAAAGAGCAACCAGACAGTAAATAATGACAGAGCGTTCTAGAAGAAGGGCTTCCAATCACGCTATGCTTAGAAAAGGGGGTCGTGAAGTTTTATTTTGTGAAGACAAAAAATAAAAGGGGGCTCGAGATAAAAACAAAAGAAGAGATATTTTTCCTTCATCGTACAAAGGAAAAGGTTTTGCATTATGGAAACGACAGATGTTCCAACTGGATTTTACGACTACTGTTCTTCAGACCTATATTTCAGGAAGATGAGTTGCAGCCATAAATGCAGCGCTGGAATCTTCGATCAATAATACGGATAACACCATTTCCCTCCATTTCTTCCTTCCGCATGCTGTATGCGATACTCCAATGTATAGACCGTTTCATCAAGATAAAGCAACAAGTAGTAGAAGTTACATGTATAAGTAACCATTATGTCGAAAATGAATGGTTGTTGCTAGTGCTTTTAGGTTATGGTAGAGTTATCGAAAAGATAGTGCAACTGAAGGAAAAAGTTGGCGACTAGTTTTAAAGAAGAAAAATATTGAATTATTCTTCTCAGATCTGTAATCCTTCTACTTTTATACGAGAAAAAAGAGGAGGAAAAGTTTTTTCCATAATAATAATACTGAGAAATTATTTTAAAAACAAAACGACAATTCGTTATCGAAGGATTTCAAACATCATGGGAAAATATCAAAGAAGAGACTCACTATTTGTAATCGCAAATTGGCCTTTCTTGCTGACAAAATAGACATCAAATTCAACGTGCTTTCAAATTCCTTGACACAAAAAACACAGTAAAGGTAAAATCATTCTATTAATAAACAAAATTAGATCTCAATCATAATCAACAGCGTTCAGCTCTTTATGACTTTGCTTTAGGTTTATGACATCGTAAACTCAACCTACTTAATCAGCAGCAGTGGCCTGGCGGCACAGTCTCGGCTTTGGAATCGGAGGGTCGCATGTTCGAGGCCCTATTTCACCAATGAAACACAGTGTACCAGGGTCTGGTGCGCGTTAAATCTGTTCAGGGTCAAGCGACCTCTAGAGTTTGATATGGAAGTTTGAAGAAGTAACTACCATCTCTGGCGTTGTCATCTGATCGTCATTTAGCATTACGAGAACCATCTCAAAATAGCCAGCGTTTAGCTTCACAAAACGTTGAAACACTATACCTTTTTAAACACCATTAATAACATCATAAGATAGTGATCGTCGTTGTGAATTAGAACGCGAATTACGATTTCTACAATAACTCCGTTAAGATGTTTCCAGTGCACTTACGACACTTCAACTGAACTTTACACGCATATACATCAGCACACTTAAATATTAAACAAATACGAAATATCAATGCAGCGATTAAAGTTTTTATCAACAGATATTACATTATTTAGGTTACGCTTCAGGGTGAATTTGAATATATTACAAAAAATTCAAAAGGAACCCATCCTTTCTCAACGGTCATATTCGTCGGGGGAAAAAATGTTTTCCAATGAACAATATAAAGAAACAGAATTTGATTAAAGATACAACTTATAGATTTAAAATTACCCCGGTTTAAAATTCGAATACTCAGACAAAAAAAAATTAAGAAAAAACGCCAAGCTGTGATCTCTCATTAAATATTAATTCATAGAGAAGAGAAAAATGCATGAATTAATGCAAGTTTTTACGCTTATAAAAATATAAATTGTTTTTACTGCATAGAATACTGAATGATATGGTTGATAAATGAAAAGTTTTTTTAAAATTTCTTTTTTAATAAAACGATTTTTTCTCCCTTTTCGATCATTATAATTGAAGTCTACAAAAGTTGAACAAAAACTTCAAAAGCGCCATGAGAAACTAAAAGAAAAATAAATAAATAAAGGAACTACCGTGAAATGTTGCTTTAAAAATTTTTCATTGTGACTAAAAAATTTCATTGCATTAGTTTAATGATTTCGTTTTCAAAGGTTTGCAAAAATCTGTAATTTTATAATAATTTTTACAATAATTTTGCGTTTTAAAATAACAGATATATACGGTAAATATTCGAATCAAATGCACAAAAACTTTAGCGTAGTAGCCACTGTTCTTTCTGTTCCACTAAACTATAATACAGGGGAGAATTCTAAATTGATATAAACATGTACTACATTTCCTTTTCTAACACCAAAAATTTAGAAACATGCCCTGGATAAACAGAGAATACTATCGTCCTATCTCCATTTTTTCAAAGCAAAGTTAAAGAATTCTACTTGCATAAAAAACGAAATGGGAAAACTGATACTCATAAATTCACAGCTCGTAAGAATCGTAGAAAGTTTTCAAGCTTAGTTTAAAACTGTCGAATTAATAATTAAAAATACTGAAAAACGATAAATAAAAAGGCACACATTTGCTAAAAGTTACAAAAACTTTGTCCCCCCCACTTTAATAATGTAGTAGATGTCGCGAAAATATATTTCACTGGCAAATGCTTTGCACATCTGCACACATTTACGCGGCATTCTTCCTTCACACTTACCACCACCAGAATGAATAATACATACGCACAGATGATCTGAGAGTTAAATTGAGGCTGCGCGTATCTGAAGTTCACAACAGCACACATATAGAAAGAAAGATACGACGCTCTATAAAAAACAGATAGATAGATAAACGAAAAATGAGGAAACTCGGAAGAATCGGGAATCATTGATCAACTTCGCTTCCCTTTCCCCGCCCCCCCCCCCCCCAGGAAAAAAAGGACGAAATCAATGACATCCATGACATGAGAGATGCGTTGCGTAAGATAAATATCACAAAGCCAATAAAACTGACAGGACTCTGTTTTTGTAACCGACATGGCGAGGATGTAGGTGTCGTTGTAACTTTGCCACCTGCCGTTGCACAATCCAAAAATCTATTCCTCGCACTAGGAGGTGCGGGCTTTTATTATTATTGCTGGTGTGGATATAAAGCACGCCCCTGTTTAGAAAAACCTTTGCTGCTGCACTTTAACACAACTTTTAAGCAAATAAATATATCGGCTGTTGGCAGCAAGTCTAGTTTTTGAAATTCTGCCTCTGTTTTCTTTTTTATCTCCACGTGCCAGTTATTTCTTCAAGGTGTACATCACAGGACTAACAAATCATAACCTACTTTGGATAAAAGAAGATGAAACAATCACACAGATGAAAAATAAATAATAAAATGTTTCGGAGTGAATGTTGTTTCATGTATGATTTGCTAAGGCAAGCAATCCGTCCTTTTACCGGGGGGGGGGGGGGGGTCATTACTTCGTTCAGTTACGTATTTACTCTTTACAACTGAATGTTTCTGTCGGAATTAAAAACAAGAACCGTTAAAATACCTTTCCGTTTTTTTTTTAATTAATTTTTCCCTGAAAGTATAAACAGTGTTTTTGCTAGGACCGCTCCCAGCGACACTCCTTCCTAGTTTCTCATGCATTGTTGAATTTCATTGGTTACTTGACCTCTTTTTTCGCGGCAGGTGACGTCATTATTTTCGCGTTCCATCAGGAGATGATTTATTTCCTGATGACTTCGTATTTATTTTTTTAAGCGTGTGTCTTATATTTCTTTCTTTCAAACTCTGCTTGCGGTGTAATAAATATTACATTGTAATATTTAACATTGTTTTGGATTAACGGTACTCGGTCGAGAGGAAAAAAAAGAAGGGACAAATTCAATAATATATATATTTCTGTTTTGATGTTCGTTTTTAAAACTTTCATTTATGTAATTGTATGTGTTTTTTTTTATTTTGTTGAAGTCCTGATTCCGTACGCCGTGCATGCTACAATTACACGATAAGTCATACTTTAGAACAATTTAAAAGTTTCGATATTTCTAACGATCTTACCGAGCTATTTCAGATGAGAATTTTACTCATTTCTTCATTAGATAGCTGAAGCTTTAGGCATCTTGAAACGCAGAACAAAGACAGCTTTCCTTTTCTTACAACGTATTTATTAGGCTCCGAATCAACGTCAAGATTACCGATACCATATTTGCATAAAATTGCATTTGTCTATAAACTTTTGGGACAGGTTATTTTCTGTTTATTCTAATGATTTGAAAAGCAATAAATATACGGGGTAGAACTGCTGTTTTTCAGTATTACACTCATATCTATACAGTAAGTTACATCGAAATACATCATAGACAAAAAAATATAGGCAAAATAAGATTCTATAAACTTTTGGGACAGAGATAAATCTAGTTTTCGAAACGTCTAAGTTCCGACTGATGCAAACTATAAATCGCCACCG